>JBBJLS010040802.1:0-13933 GCA_037577275.1 Bryconaethiops microstoma
TACACCACCATTTTCCAACTCTTTTTCCCTTAGAATTACATAGGTTTTGTTACTGTGCGTTTTAAGAATGATATACAGTTGAGGTCAGAAGTTTAGAAGTCATATTCATTTTGGACTTTTGATGACTCATTTGAACTGTTCTTCATTTATTAACAGTGAAGCCTGCTGAGGTGAGCAGAACAGAAGCAGTGAGGAGAGAAACAGTGTGGCATGTAACGTTTTTAAATCATACCTATGAGCAGATGTCTTAACACCGCAAATAGGGGCAGCTTTATTTTGCAGGATAGTAATAGCGAATAATGTAACAGCTCCGCTGGAAACATGCTCTTTGTCCATAAACACAGCACTGGAAATATGGCATCTGTGGCATTGGTTACAGTGGCAGCTTTATTGTTTTATCAAATGTGTTTAATTCGTGATTAAATATTTATTTTACACCCTATATATCCCAATTTTCTTTAGTATGTTTGTAATACTCTTTTCAACTTTTTAATCAGTTGCTTTTTGATTTGGTGAAAACTACATTCTTATTTTTATGAATATTACAAAAATATTTTCTACTAAAGATTTGATTCTGTACTATACTTGTACAAAATACTAAACACCATTGTAAATGCTCAACACCTACATAAATTCTTCTCACTTTCATTAGATTTGTATTGCTATTCTTTTCTGTTTTCTGAATCAGCTGACATTTGCTTAAAGGTATTTATCACTGTAAAGTTTAGTTTAAATTTTTGTTTGCTCTGCAAGATTGACTATAAAAACCATTGAACTTTTAGTGAAAAACTGCAGAATTAATTAAAAGTTTATATTTTGATGTATGTGATATCTGGTGATGGGTTACATTTTTCTTTTACAAATTTTTTTTTTCCTTATTACTCTTTTTATTATACAATAAAATATATTATAATATAGTATGATATTTAATTTCCTGCAGTATACTTTATTCAGGCATGTGCTGTTTTTATTTAAAGGCTGTAAATGAACTGAAATGTGATTTTTGTTCTGTTTGTTTTTGAGTTCAAAGCAAGAAAGTATAATTAGTTTTCAAGTCATCTTATGATATTTTAGTAATTGTCATATTTAGCAAAGTGATTTACAACCTTATTACAATGTAGCACTAGAGGTTTTTACCAAATATTCTTATTGGTATCGCAGTTTTAAGCGAGATAGAGAATGCAGTCTTCTGTGAGGTGATGTCCACTGTGCTCTCTTTGCTTTTGATAATAAAGTTACAGATCTCATGTTGTTCACTCTCTGAATATTTGAGAAAGGCATGTTTTCTTTCTTTCTATGTCTTTTTTTCTTTCATTTTTGTAAATACCATTCATGACATCTTTCTAACAAGGTTGCCAGATATTTCACCCCAAGTGGACTTTGTTAGCCCAGTGTGGCCCCAGGGTTGCACATTTTGAAGTGGGTCTACAGCAAACAATCTAGTGACCATAGCTACGAGACTTTTGCTAACAGTGTACCACCTCAGTACAGAGACAAAAACAAATCATAGAACAGAAAAAAAAAATCCACACCCAATTATATAACCTCAATATATATACTCTTGTATGATTTAGAATTAAACATTCAAAGTTAGATTGCTGCTCCATTATTCTATTGTTGTCATGTTTTGAATAAGTCGTTTCACTCACCCACACAATAATCTGTGCAATAAATTTCTAACTGCAATACATTTCTGTGCTAAATTATTATAATTACATGCAATATCTTTATTATGTGCAGTAGTTTATTATGATTATCACAATGTGTGTGTGTTTCTATGTTTCTACTTATGGATTTATTTATAAGATTTTAATTTTGAAAGAATATTTGAGTAATTGTGCCAGAATAATTACTCACACCACACAGATACGTGACTGGATTTTATCTGAAGAGTTTGTAGGCCAAGTCAACATCTTTTTTATTAGTAGTAGTAGTAATTGTAGTAATGTAATATTGGGTCAGCCTAATACAACATTTTTTTCTGATAATGTAGAAGTAGAAGATTATTAATTGACTATTCACTGGTTATTGATTATTCAGTAGTTTGAGCAAATCACGACAGGAGCCTCACTTTCTTTACTGACTATATTTGATTTAATGAGAAGTTATTTGGTGTTACTGTGTTACTGGCGTGTATTTAAATACTTTATTTGATTTTTGTTTTTATTTACTTTTAACAGATGTGTTAGCCTGTTAATTATGTCTGATTTTCATTTTTTTAAATCAATGTTATTTAATTTTTTTAATCCAAAGACTTTTATTTTGAAATGTGCTACGTCGCTGCTGTGCAAGCGGAACTCTCAGTTGTGACCGTGTGTGTGTGTGTATGTGTGTAGGAGTCTGGGGTCTGAAGTTGAGCTGGTTTGTTCTTTATCGGAGGAGAAATTGGTAGAAAATCCGCAATCTGACATAATCACGCACCCCCTGCGGATAAAGGCTCCCCTGTTCTCTTTCCCCACCCTGAGAGACACTGAGGGAGAGTTTAATGGCGTCCGGAGCCGCGGGAGCACAGGCTGTTGGAGATGTAGAGGAGGACGCGTCCCAACTACTGTTCCCTAAAGGTACAAATATAAATACACACACACACACACACACACACACCTGCCACCCAACCCCATTCACCCAAGCCACCCCAAACGCATTCAACCCCAAACACCTGCCCACCCCATTCAGCCCTACTCATCCAACACCCCACAAACCTATTCATCTCTTACCAAACCCCCCACACCTACCCACCACCACCCAACCGCACTCACCTAACCCACCCACTTAACCCCACACACATCTACCTACTACCCATTCCCACCCATTCAACCCCAAACACCCAACCACACTCACTTAACCCACCCACTTAACCCCACAATCCCACCCACCTCGCACCCAGCCTCACTCACTCAACCCCACACACCCACGCAACCCTAAACCCCCACCCAGCTCCACCCATTCAACCCCAATCACTCAATCCTACTCATCCAAAACAACACACTCAACCACTCAAACCTGTTCACTTCCCACTGAACCCCACACCCCCACCCACTCCCACCCCCACCCAACCCCACCCACTCCATCTCACTCAACCCTACTCATACCCACTTGTGCACCCCACCCACTCACTTAACCTCACCCACCATGAAAATATTATTTTGTATGCGAGAATGAAGTAAATGAGTGCATCATTTATTTTATTGGGAAAAAAAGTTAAACACTTCAATCAGTTGTCAGGGCAACAAAATCCATTTGGTAATGTAACCATAACAGACTAAAAACAAACACACTCTCAAACCAATTTCAGGAGACAATTTTCCTTCATTTACCAACTAAATAAATCTATTCAGCAATTTTTACCCATTTAGTTTGAGGCTAATTTACTGGCCATCAAGGAGAACCTGCAACCAAACCACCTGCTTCTTTTAGGATGTAAAACACTTTTTTTTTTTTTAAACAAAAATGTGTTTTGTTACATTTTGATGTTTTATACTATATATTTTATATTATATATTTTCATTGTCGAAACAAAACCTCTCATCTCTACAGAAGTAACCTCACAGGAAAAGAAAAAATCTCACCAATTGCAACATAATGTGAAGAGATTGTATATAGACTAATTTTTGACCATTTGTTTTGATTTATTCTTCATAAAATTTTGACACAGTGTTAACAGTAGACTTGGGTTTGTGTGTGTATATATATCATATTACATATAGATAACTACACGTATACTTCTACTAGTATAAAATACTAGCTGCCTTTCACACTGTCTCTTAAATTTAATGAAAAAACAAATTTAATGATGGAAATGATGTCAAATTGATTTTCGGTAACTCTATAGTTGGATGGTCTGTTGTGGATGTCCAACTTATCCTTAAGTAACATTCAGCTAGAAACTATTAAATTTAACCCTAAACCTAACCTTAAATATAATCCTTAACCTAAAACTATCCTAATCTTATCCCAACATTTTGATACATTCATAATCCAAAACCTAAACTTAACATTAACCCAAAAAATAATCCTAAACTTGACCTAACCTTAAGGCAAAACTTAAATCCATCCCTAAGCTTAATACTGTTAATATTCTTTTAGTAATTAAACTGTATATAATCTATAGGTGAGAATAAAGTGTGAACTAAATAAATTATGAAGTGAATTACACTGAAATTTGAGAATATTTTTTTCTGTAAAGTTTGGAGATGCAAAGTTCTGTTCTGACTGCAGTGGTGAATATCTATATGTTCTGATAATAGGTCCCATATGCTTTAATATCTCTCTCGCTCTCTCTCACACACACACACATGCACACACACACACACACACACACACACACACACACACACACACACACACTCAGGGACATGGGGAAGAGCAGGTACTGCTTAATGACAGGTAGAGAAACTCATTGTGCCTCGATTCGATTCCCTTAAGCTTTTCATCCTGGTCTCGCGTTTTTCTCGCATACATTAACGCAGCCCGAATCTCATTAGACCAGACATCCTGCGCCGATCTGCACTTTCTAATCTGCTGCCTCCCTCTACGCTGCTCTGTGTGCCTCATAGTTTTCTCCTTCATGGGTCCCTGTCTGTGCAGGACATCCAGCTTTAACAAGACACAGAGTGTTTATATAAAAATACATTCTCACACATACACACATATATATATATATATATATGTATACATATATTGGGTTACGTTCCAAGATAGTGAAAAAACGCGTTGTTGTGATGTGGTTAAACAAAATGCCTATTTTTATAGTATAAACCCTAAATCTGCCCCCAAATATGCTCCCAAAACACTTTAATTTAATTTTAAACTCATTACCCTGAAAGAAAATGTAAGAGTAATCCCGTATCTGTACTGTAGAGTTTACACTGAACTCCTGCAGTGCTAGAATGTAAATACCGATGTTACCCCTGTACAGACTGGACTGTAATTCATGCAGCGTGTTTTCTTTGGTTTGCACTGTCATTTTCTTTGGTATAAGCAGGTAAATACAGTAATAAATTCATTTAATTTACAGTAATAAAAATACAGGCTTTAAGAAGAACAAAATGAAAAAGACGGACACTCAGAGAAACACTCGAGACGCTCCATGCAGGAAACTTTTCTGAAGCAGAAATTCTGGACTATGTCTGCCAGAGATGCGTCGCAGGGCAGCAGCCAATCAGCAGCAAGCAGAAATGAACAACGCTCTCGGATTGGCTACTTTCAAACCTCCCGTCTCTGAGTACAGCGGCATTTCACCTCCCAACACGCGCTTTCTTTGTGTTTCTCTCTACAGGACCAAAAATGTATACAGTTTTATTTTATATGGAAATGTAGCTGAATTTACGTTAATATTTGTTACAAAATTAGTAAATTATATTTTTCTTAAGTTAGCACTGAAATGCATGAAAATTTTATATTGCCACAAAAAAAGCAAAAACAATGTGGAGGATATCTGCGGTTTCAGCAAAAGTCGTTTATCTATAGTATTTATACCCCTGTAAGTAACTATAAGTTATTGATCTATAGTATTGATATCCTTGTGAGTAACTGCAAGGGATAAATACTCCTGAAATTAACTAAGCTGTTTATACATAATATTTATACCCAGCATTTGTGTATTTATTACATAGTGTATTTCATATTGAGCTTTTATTAGATTTTATTCATCATTTATTCTGTTCTTGTTTCTGTGTCTCTTTGTGTCTGAGGAGTTGTAACATAAGCAATTTTCTCCGGATCAGTAAAGTTTTCCGATTCTGATTCTGAACAGATGCACGTCAGCTCACGCTGGATGAAAACACGGCGCACAGGAACCTCCGTCTGTCTGAGGGGAATCGGAGAGTAACTCACACCCCTGAAGACCAGGGCTATCCTGACCATCCTGAGAGGTTCACTCTGCACCTCCAGGTTCTGTGTGAGGAGCCCCTCAGCGAGCGCTGTTACTGGGAAGTGGAGTGGACCGGCAAGACGGAAATCGGAGTCACGTACAAGAGTTTCAGCCGAGACAAAGGCTACATGGGGATGGACGCCACCTCCTTCAGTCTGGTTTGTCACAGTGACAGATTCTCCTTCTGGCATAACGGTAAAGGGTCCTCCGAAGTGTCTCCCCCTCACCCCACCTCCAGGGTCCGAGTGTATCTGGACTGGGCTGAAGGCATCCTGTCCTTTTATAGCGTCTTCAGGGACACACTGACCCTCCTGAACACGTATCACACGCAGTTTTCCGACCCGCTTTACGCAGTGTTTGAGGTCTATCCCGACTCCTCTCTGACAGTCTGCCACCCAGAAGAGGCTCCTAGGCTACAGGGTCATCACCAACACGATTATTATTAAGATAAGATAAGAAAGAACTTTATGTATCCCAAGGGAAATTCTTTTGTCATGAGAATACTCAGAGCAACAAGAAGTATAAAGAAAGGCAAGTGAGAATTTATGAACAAAGATAATTAAAACAAATACCAACAAAAACAAACTAATGATATAAAATAGCATAACAAAATAAAATAACTAACTTACACTGCTGTGTTTAAGGTTTAGTGTAGCTGAACCAGCAGATCAGTAGTGCAAATGGTTTACGAAAAGTGACTTATTAATGAACATTTCTGAAAACAAAAATGAGCAGCACTTGATAAGCAATAAAAATAATCAACACCAAAGCTATACACAAAACACCCACAAAAATTTGCAACATAACTGAGCATATTTATTACAATGATAAACAAATAATGTGTAAAATATAAGGAACATCCAGAATAAAAGAATAACATGGTAAAATGAAAGGTAAAATAAGTTAGAACGTCTCCAACAGAAGACAAAAACAAAATATTGCTAGTCTAGCAATGCCACTTGACAATGTCTGTTTCTGAGCGGTGCGTGGGGACAAGTACCTTACTCAAGGGTACCTCAGTGGTGCCACTAGAAGTCCTGGGATTCAAACCCACAACCTTCCGGTCACAGGGTCAATTCCCTAAACACCAGACCACCAGCTAAGAGGAAAGAACAAATAATACAAGATCAACTTTCTCCGTTAACCCATGTTCAGACACTTAAGTTATGATCTTAACTCAGGTTCAGGCACTTATGATCTTAACTCAGGTTCAGGCACTTATGATCTTAACTCAGGTTCAGACGCTTATGATCTTAACTCAGGTTCAGACGCTTATAATCTAAACCCAGGTTTAAACACCTAAGTTAAGATCATCTCTCTTGCATTTGCACATGAAAGCACTCAGGCAAACGCGATCATGTAAAAGTTGAGGACAAGTCAAGTTGCCAGTAAAGCCCTGCTGGTGCTCTGGTGTTCTGAAAACCCAAACTTAACCTGGAGCGGATTAGGCGTGCAGCAGAGTTGCCATGGCGTCGCTTTCGTTTAGTGCAAAACTCTATAACAGGGATGAGCTACAGATGTGAAAATAATTAAGAGGGAGGGGCCAAGTGGCTCCTGAGCAGAGTCCCTTAAGGAACTGTTAAATGGCTGAGATGGAGATGGAGAGCACAGAGATCACACAGAGATCACTCAGCGAGCTTCACAGGGATCAAATCAGCATGATAAAATAAGCAGTATAATGAATATGGAATAATAATAAAGATGAACAGTATTTAAGATAAAGGTTCATAAAGTAATAGAAAAGAACACAGATAACACACCATAAGAAGAGAGAATCCAATAATATTTTTTGTTTGTACTCCCAGGGATTCAAAGGCTAAATGCCTGAATGAGTGAAGTTACGTAAATAGTTTCTGTGACAATTTCCAAATGAATTTTACACCTTGTGTCATTTCCTGTTTTTATGTATATATATATTTATATATATTCTTTTTTTATAAAGGATGTTTACATGTAACATCTAAATGCTTACACTTCTAAAGTGTCACTTCCGCTTACCGGAAGGGTTCTATTACTTTACGGGTTCTCTGTAAGGAAGAAGAGAAAGAAAAAAAAAAAAATTCAAAATTGACCTGAAACAATGTTTCATTGCTTCTTTCTATAACGCTTAATACAGACAAGTCACTTTAATGATCATAGTTAGAGATTACAATTCGTCTGGTTCTTTGCATTATTTGTTAGCCCCCGTATCTTATTAACAGGACCACCTGTTAATAAGAGAGCAGGTACTATATGGATAGTTGACGCTGTCCACTCTATTAGACACATCTAACCTGATGGTCCACCTTGCAGATGTAAAAGTTTCTGATGATGGTTCTGATCTGATGCTGGACAGGTTGTGTTGGTCGTCCTCTTGTCCTTTATTAGCAGTCAGTTTCTTGCCACTGGACACGGCTGCCTGGATATTTTTGGCTAGTGGATTATTCTCAGTCCAGTGGCAACAAAACCCATAAAGTCAGAGGATCTGATCAAATGGAATGTGAGTGTGTCTCGCTACTGTAATCATGAAGAGATGTTTCGTTTTCTACTGATGTTATTTTACTACTGTAATTCTGAAACGGTACCTTGAGAAGCCACAAACGTTACCTCTAATGTAAGTCAGTGTATAGAGTTTTAACCACAGTTGGTCCATTCAGCGTAAAGATTTTACTGTGTGAAAGACACCTTGTGTTCCATCAGTGTAGAAACAAAACCAGCAAATAACTGAGTTACCTGTATTTTTGGGCAGCAACTCTGTGTTTTACTTTCAAGTTTGATTGTAAAGTACAATGTATAAAAACACCATGAAATTGATTTGAATCAGTGTGTTCCAGGGCAACAACAAACTTTTTCATCCTCATTGTTATGATCATTCCTTTTTTAATCATATAATGTGTGGTGTACAGTTACAAAACGTTAACTGCACTGGTTAATCTCCATGGAAATATTAAAAACCTTTTTCAGAACAAACGAAAACCACACTCAGTTCAGCTGAACAGTATGTTTATTATATTTTCTGCTTTATGTTTTGCAGCGAGGGAGCTTTTAAACTGATTTCAGGTTTCTGGTCTTTATAGCAGCAAAGGCCTTTCTGATCTTAACCAGGCACTGATTGGAAGAATACAAAGCTGTTGGAATAAAATACTGGCTGTAAAAAGACACCTGAAATGATCAGATAAACATCACAATTCAATGTAAATATAAATAATGAGTGACTTGTTTAGTCTGTTAGCTTAAAAAAAGAGAGAAAGGTGCTACATTTCAACAAGTAACAAACATAATAGGCTTTTAAACAGACGGTGGGTATAAATAGTGTTAAAGACAGTAAAACATTCCCTACAGTGGATTATAAGACTCCAGTTCAGATTCGAAGGGTGAACTCCAGGCGTTTGGCTCAGTCACTGGTCTGTCATAATACATAATACTGTTTCATCTTCATTCTACTTGATAACAGGTGAAAGTCAGTACAGGGGTGCTCGATTTACAACAGTCTCGACACGTTTCGAGTTTACGCTGCTCACTCCCACTCAACTTACACCGTTAGCCTCGTATTTATGGACTACGTGGGTGAACTAATATGGTTGTGCGCGGCGGAAGAATACGCAGTAACGCGGAGTCTGAGTGAGAGAGTTTTCCTTTTTCTGTGGCTTAGTTCTGTTCGTATGATTTTACTGTGTCAATTGACTTAGACTAGGGTGTGTGATCGACTTACACAAAATTCAGGTCACATCACCGTCTAAGGAACGGCGTAACTCGAGGACTCCCTGTACAGTTTTCAACTCTAATGACATAAATGGGGCTGCAAATACAGTTAAACTACACAACATCAGTGTAGTTTAGAATAGTGTCATTTCCTATTTATGCCAACTACAAATGTACAATGTCTTGAATGGACAATAAGTTTCCTTTAGACAGAGGACAACAGCATTCTGGCAGGGTGAACATCATGTTTAAAAAAAAACCCCAAAAACAGTCGGTTTGGTATGAAATCGTAGAGAAACCTGAATTTCTTTACAGTGGTGTTGAATGGAACCAGGAGTCATGTTTACATCACACAAATCGGAACTAAATCAGTTTTCTTTGGGGACTATTTTGCCTCATTATGCCCTGCATGTATCCCTCCACCATGAATGGATTTAGTTTTAGGTCAAAATCTTCTCAAAATGTTGGTAAAACAACGTCTCAGACATCAGGCAGTACATTCCTAACTATTTCATGTGATAACTTTCTGTGAGGAGCTTTTTAAGGCAGACGTCTGGTTCCATTCTCCACTACCGTTGACAATTCTGACTAAGTTTCACACCAAACTCACTCTGAATGTCTACATCTTAACCTCTGAATTATGCAGAAATTTGGTGGAATTCCCTTTTCACATATATTTAACAGGGACACACAATCTTTATTTAACTAGGACGTACAATTTAAATAATCAAAAAACAAATGATTTGAGTAGATCAAGTGGTTATTCAAAGTTCAGTATTAAAGTGCACTGTCATTAACTAAGACAAACTTAAAAAAGTGTATATAAATAATATTAATAAATTAAGACTACGCTCAAAATAAACTAAAAAAAACCCTCTTTTTAATAAGTTTTTTTTTTTTTTTTAAGCTGAGAAACATTTCCACAGCTTCACCGAGTCATATGAACATGCAGTGTTTCACCCTACCCTGTATGGCATCATGGTCCAGTGCAGTGGACGCTCACCTACGGCTGGTCTCCAGATTTCAGCCAGAGCAGAGAGCAGCATCAGCCAGTCTAAGTCTCGGTCCACACTGGAGTCAGGAAGATGTTTCCTCTGGACTCCTGAAGCTCCAGTGTGTTCCTGAAGCTGAAGGAGGAGGTGGACCAGTGAGGACGCTTTGTCTTTAGCTGGAAAGCCCGTGGTAGAAGTGTTCATCCGGACGGAAGCCGTAGGCGGTGGCGGGACGCCCGTTTGATCCGTTGCTGAGGAGAGAGAATCACAGTTAAGTGAAACAAGAGTCCTGATAATGGAGTAGAGGTAGAGCACAAGGCCACCAGATGGCGCTCTATGACACACTTTAGCAGAAGATGGAGGGTTGATCAAAGTAAAGTGACCAATTTGTCATACGTGAACACACATCAGTACACAGTGAACAGCGTGAAATTATTTCTCTGTATTTAACCCATTTAACCCATTCACCAAGCGAAACAGCGGGCAGCCAGGAACACAGCACCCGGGGAGCAGAGTGTGGGGACGGCATCTTGATCGAGATTACCTCAGTGTTACCACCAGCAGTCCTGGGATTCAAACCCATGACCTTCTGATCACGAGGACAACTCCCTAACCACTAGACCACCAGCTACCTCATAGTCAAGTCAATTCAAGTATGTTTATTGTCATTTCAACAATATTCTCAATACACAGTTAAAACAAATTTCCCAATTTTGGGACTAATAAAGGTTTATCTTATCTGATCTTATCTTAAGGGCAAATAAGAACGCAAGAAAAACACAAGCGACAAAACACCCAGACAAAGACATTTAGTGCAGTCGACAGATACAGTACTAGTTTAAAAGAGTGCAGTATTATGACAGTCTCTGTACTGTGTTATGATACTGATGTTCTCCTTCCATGTCAGTAATACGGGACATAGAGAGCAACATGATTTGCTCGGTGGAGCATTTACCTCCCGAAGAAGGTCCCCCGTATTTCTTAGAAATCTGACTAGAAATCTGAGCTCATAGATTATACATTTACGAAAAGTCATACATTTTACATCCTAACCAAATTAAAAATGCAAAGAGATCAAAAATGAAAATGTTCAAGAGCTCTGTTGTTATGACAACAGCCAAACTCCAACTTCCTCGATCACTGAACACCCATTAAAACAAAAAACGCTTTTGATCGTGGATGTTAACGATTTACAGTTTTCTAACTGCCCTCTAAAATAATCACTGCACAAATACTTATAATGAAACAAAAAATTTGTTCATAGTGATTTGTAGATAATGATAATAAATCTGCAGTTTAAACAGATCCCAGCTGTGAAACTACTGTAAGAATCTATTCATGCACTTGTGTTTTTCCACCACTGGATGAATGACTCACAGAAGTTAATGAATAATTCCAGAGTTGGACCCGAAGAGCTTCAGTATGTGATTTTAAGAGTTTGGATGAGAAAAGCTGCTCTTTATCATCGCTGATGAATGATGTGCTGAGTGTGTACGCCCCCTGGTGGCAGACAGTAACTCTCCCAGCCTGGACTCAGCAGAGGGGCTGTAGAAAAGCTGTTAAAGGTTGAATAGCGTATGTGCTGATATTTGGGCCAAAATTTCAGGCTTTGTTTAAAACAAAGTGATTTTTTTTTTTTGTCCGAATTTAAGTAAATTAACCAACCAATGAATAGTTCCTTCAGTCACATTTATGTATTTGGTGAACTTTTACAAATAAGTCATTTTATCATTTGAATATAATTCTCAATTGTTTCAAATAATAGAATACACACACACACACACACCTACATATACACAGACATAAATACATAATATATGCTTGTAAATATATATGCATATACATATAGTATATAAATACACATACATATAGATTAGATTATGTATCTTTATGTATGAGTATGTATTTATGAATGTATCTGTATGTATCTCACACACAGATTTCATGATGCATCCTAAAGTACCTGTAAATAAAGTGCGCACACACACACACACACACACACACACACACACACACACGCTCTCTCTCTCTCCTTGCAGCTTCAGACCCACAGCATTTAAATTATGACCCGTTTGCTTTGCTCCTGCCTGCGCATGACAGTGTGTTGTTTTTAGCCCACAAATCACTTCCAGTAATCAGTAACAGCAAAACCACCTCCATCCATCTCCCCTGCACTGTCTGACACACGTCTCTTTCCTGCTGCCCTGCCAGGCCTGTCAGGACAAATCTGAGCTTCAGGTGAGAGATTCATGCAGTGTGAACACGCCGCAGCACCGGAGCCTCCAAGCAGCATAAACAGTCCCCAAAAGCATCTAAACTTAAACGAGTGCGGCATGAAGATCGTCCTTTACTTCCACCCCAAATCCGCACAGCAGCAGCAGGCCCACTGCCTTAAAGTGATTTACACATTTTCATTTAAGATGTTTGGTGCATGAAGCTTGCTTCTTTAGTTTTGCACTGATGCTGTGAAGCTAAAGTAACTATCAGCAGTGTTTCCCCTATCATTAAAATAACAATGTAAATACGGACTAAATTCAGACCTCAGGTCTGTTATCAGGCTTTCATAACTGAATTCCTAGGTCCTCAAGGAAACATCGTTTTCCTGCAAACTGAAAAGTCAGCATGAGCTGGATGTGCTGAAATATGGTGTTAAACTCCTGAATGGGTGGTAATAAAAGATAATAAAAGATAAGAAAAGTCCTCTTTGTTGTTTCATTATGCAGAAAGCAGCAGGGGTTCACCCTTCTGGATGTCTGCAGATGGACAGCCATCCTTCAAGCCATGACAGCTCAGACCTAACTGGACCTTTCTGTAGACTCGACAATCCAAACATCAGCTGGTGTTGGTTTAATGAATTATTAACACTGTTCTAATAGCAAATTATTCTCTGGTCCAGCATGAATGGTAAATAAGCTCCTGATCAATCATTATCTATTATAAATAAATGTAAAACTCAATGAAATGATGATTTGGTGAAGGTTATATCTCACCAACTAACATGATGCATCATCACAACCACCTTAAACCACATGAAGGTGTCCTCTAACAGACTTGTGGTTTCTGACTCTGTATGACACTTTGACAGTAGGTCAAAGAAACCAAATGAGTGAACAGGTACAGAACTGATTATCATTCTTTCATTTTCTATAACTGAAATCTTTACTAGGGTCGTGTGTACCTGGACCCTATCCAGGGGTCGACTTCCGCGAGGTAGGGGCTCACCCTGGGCAGGGCACCTGCCCAACACAGGACACACACACACACCCACACACACACACACACGGTCAATAAGGTATCACCAATACACCTGACCTGCATGTCTTTGGACTGTGGGAGAAACCCGGAGACCCCGGAGGAAACCCACGCCACCACGAGGAGAACATGCAAACTC
>JBBJLS010040822.1:0-13933 GCA_037577275.1 Bryconaethiops microstoma
TGTGTGTGTATGTATGTATGTGTGTATGTATATATATATATATATATGTATGTGAGTATGTGTACAAAATATATATCTATTTTGCTGCACTGAATCTGTGAATGTGTGTATAATGCCTGTGTGTACACACGTGTGTGTATTGCATCAAGTTCAAATGTCCTAAATGTCCTTGAAGGAAGAAGCAAGTAATTCTCTGTGTTTGTCTTTGCATCTGTTTGAATATGTATGTGTGTATGTGCATGTGTGATTTTGTGTGTATCAGGTTCAAGTATGATCATGTAAATCCACTTCTGTGTTTGTTTTCTGTGTGTGTGTGTGTTCTGCATAAAGTTTGCTCAGATTCATGTAATCATGTGGGTATGTACACATGTGTGTGTGTGTGTGTGTGTGTGTGTGTGTGTGTGTGTGTGTGTAAAAACTCGTTTGAACTGTTTAACTTGCATATTCCCCTGAATCCAGCTCAATGCCTTAACTACTATAAGGAAAAAGGAAAATTAGCCTATTAAATTACTACAGTAAGACTAGAATTTATGTGCTCATTTGTGGCCTAAGTATACTCATTTGAATTTAATTAATTTCCATCTTAATTGGGCAAACCTGGCCATATGCTTCTCTGATTTTTGCCTTAAAATAAAATAAGCAATTTTTACTGAAGAAATTTAAATGAAATTAATCGGACATTTGATTAAATGAAATAACAATTCTCCCACTCTTGTCCACACCAGGAAACAGTTTCCCCGAAAAAGGTTACTTGTGAATGAAATTATTACCAGATGCCAGTTTTGTATCTGCCGGTTCATTGAAATGCCTTTTAAAGACTAAAAAATGTTTAAAGGCATTGCAGCGGCCAGCCCTCCCCCCGGCTACTTGGAGGACCCAATGTTTAGGTGACAGCTGGGTCCGGGACTCATTTAAAGGTGCATGCCACTTTTTTTCCTCTATAGAGAGGAAGGGGGAGCTTTTGGGGCTTTGGGGCTTTGGCTCTCAACAGAGGAAAAAAGTGGCACGCACCTTTAAATGTAGCTCGGCTGGGGAACAACCTAGCGCCGGGAAACTTTACACGGAACCTCAGCTCTACCCTGCAGAACCGTCCGTGCCGTAAGCGTTAGCCGCGTCACTCCGTGGGGCGAGTACCTAGCCACGCCAAACTTGACATGCCGTGAGACTTTTCCAACGAGCCCTCGTTTGCCCCCCTAACCCACGGGGATCCAGAGTTATTAGCCCAAAACCTTCCCCCCATTGTTCTCTACGGAGGGCGTGTTGTGCCCTTTAAAAAACTGTTGTGCGCCTTTAAATGCGCTGCCAAGTTCCGAGTCGGCCAATAATAATAATAATAATAATAATTATAATAATAATACATTTAATTTATAAAGCGCATTTCAAAATACCCAAAGATGCTGTGCAATTTTCAGTAGACAAACAAAACGGAGCATTTTGTTTGTCTACTCAAACTTAGCCCCGCAAATTGTTACAGGGACCCTCAGCTCTCCTCCGCAGAGAACCGGTGCGACTGTTTATTAAAAAGTTCCTGTGTTTGTTTTTTCTCTGCACATATTAATGCACATATTAATGAAATGAGCATGTTCATATTAAACTTATCAATGTTGCATATTAAAGTGATTTTCACAGCTCCAAGAAACATTATAACCACAGGTAATTATAATATGTTGAATGTTTTGCATTTGACTCTTTAAATATTTTTACCATTTCTTAAACATCTACAGAATTCCAACCCATTCTTCTTATCTAAACAATACGAAAAAAAGTGCAAAAATAGCATAGCATCTTCATTTTATAACACTATGTATGACATATGGAGTCTACATTTCTGCTTACTTGTGAATGAAATTACATATAGGCCTTTTAGCCATTAAAATGAAACTTTCATTCAGTTTCAAAATGAAGCAAGCATAGTGTGCAGACACAAACAAAACAGAAACAAACTAGCTATTATTATAGCAAAGGTACTGTTCTAAGATTTTTTTTTTCCTCACCAACATACAGTATCTTCTAGCGAAATATGTTGTTTTTCCCTTTTTTTCCCAGTCTCTGTGACAGCTCGGCCTCCCAACGTAAACTACCTAAACATCGTAAACAACATAACAAACACAACCCAAGCATTTACAAATCAGACAATTGGTAAGTTTTGAAACTTGATTGTAAATGAAAATGCCCATTTGCTCATTTTACTGGTCAGCCATCTTGAAATTTAAAGAGAGGCTGAAGTGTAAAAATAATCAGAAGTCAGACTGTACTGCTGGAGGAGGGTGAAATCACAGCCAACTGAAAAATAACTATTTGTATTTCAGTATAAGGCTGCACATATTAATGAAATGAGCATGTTCATGTTAAGCTTATCAATGTTGCATGTTAATGTGATTTTCAAAGCTCCAAGAAACATTATAACCACAGCCGTTTATAATATGTTGAATGTATTGCATTTCGCTCTTTAAATATTTTCACCATTTCTTAAACATCTACAGAATTCCAACCCATTCCTCTTATCTAAACAATACGAAAAAAAGTGCAAAAATAGCATAGCATCTTCATTTTATAACATTATGTATGACATATGGAGTCTACATCTCTGCTTACTTGTGAAATTATTACATATAGGGCTTTTAGCCCATTAAAATGAAACTTTCATTCAATTTCAAAATGAAACAAGCATAGTCTGCAGCCACAGACAAAACAGAAACAAACTCTAGCTATTATAATAGCAGAGGTACTGTTCTCTGAATTTTATTCCCCTCACCAACATTCAGTAACTGCTAGTGATATATGTTGTTTTTCCATTTTTTTCCCGCAGTCCCTATGCCAGCTCCATCTACCAATGAAACTGTGCCCGTCATACAAGTCCCAACCCAAGCAGTTACAAACCAGACAACTGGTAAGTTTTGAAACTTATTATGAATGAAAATATAAATGTTTGTGTGTGTGTGTGTGTGTATGTGTTTGTGTGTGTCTAAACACTCATTTGAACTTATTTAGCTGCAGAACTGAATCCAGCTTAACTACTATAAGGAAAAAGGAAAGCCTATTAGCCTATTAAATTAACTACAGTAAGACTAGAATGTACAGGCTCATTTGTGTATACACATCTGAATTTACACATCTACATCTAAGTATACACATACACATCTAAGTATACACATTTGAATTTAATTTGTTTCCAGCTTAATTGGGCAAACGTGGATGTATGCTTTTCTGATTTTTGCCTCGAAATAAAATAAGCAAGTGTTACTGAAGAAATGGCAATATAATTAATCAGACATTTGGTTATTGAAATAACAAATTTGTCACTCGTGTCCACACCAGGAAACATTATACCTGAAAAGGTCTTTATACATCTCTTCCAAATTGTTCTTTCAGTCTTTTTAAGCCATAAGACTTTTTTGGACTTTGTTGAGGCAAGTCTCAAGTCATCAGATGTGTGACTGGAGTCTACACCTCTTCTTACTTCTGAATGAAATTGTTACATATAGGGCTTTTAGCCCATTAAAATGAAACTTTCATTCAATTTCAAAATGAAACAAGCATGGTGCGCAGCCACAAAAAACAGAAACAACAATAGCTATTTGTCATGTCCGCTCAGGTACAGAGGACACTTATACTGGAGTTAACAGAATTCAGAGAGCCTTTAATGATGGATAGGCAGGTACTGAACTGCGAGGAACTTGGCAACACAAAACACATGAAGATTTTATTTCTCAGAATCGCTTGAAGGGACCCGTTCAGCAGCTAATGGACCTTCTGTCCACTGAGATGGTTCCAATACTTGACTCGTTCCACTACGGGAGCCACGCCGAAACCATTGTAGCAGAGGGGGACATGTCCCCCCCCGACTCTTCAAAATCTTTCGTTTCACACGGTCAAGAGCCAAGTCGCCGAACGAGAGAGCCAAGCCGGCAAGCGAGAAAGCCAAGCTGCTGAGCGAGAGAGCCCAGCCGCCAAGCTAGAGAGCCACGAAGCGACGCACCCGAACGTCGAGGCTGCTCCAAGGGGGCTCACGCGTCCAGTGCCGGCACCACAGCTCACGTGTCCAGTGCCAGCACCACTGCTCACCGTGCAGTGCCAGCACCAAGGCTCATGTGAGGCCATGTAGCCAGTCTCTTCACTCCTTGAGGCCATGCAGCCCGTCTCACCGCTCCTCATGGCCGCAGTCCAGAGCCACGAAACGGCCACGGTTGAGAGCCAAGCCGCCGGGCGAGAGAGCCCAGCCGACGAGCGAAAGAGCCCAGCCGACGAGCGAAAGAGCCCAGCCGACGAGCGAGATAGCCACGAAACGACGCACACGAATGTCGAGGCTGCTCCAAAAGGCCTCATGCGTCCGGTGACAGCACCACGGCTCATGCGTCCAATGATAGCACCGTGGCTCATGCGTCCAGTGATAGCACCACGGCTCATGCGTCCAGTTCCAGCACCAAGGCTCCAGCTCCCCATGCCTGCTCTGCGGCTTCCAGTGAGTGTTCATGAAGCTCCAGCTCCAGGGAGTGTTCGTGAAGCTCCAGCTCCAGGGAGTGTTCGTGAAGCTCCAGCTCCAGGGAGTGTTCGTGAAGCTCCAGCTCCAGGAAGTGTTCGTGAAGCTCCAGCTCCAGGGAGTGTTCTTGTCACTGCAGCTCCAGCCCAACTTTCTGATTTTGTGAAGGCAGTAAGCCCGTTAGCCGAGCAGCTCAGCCTGTTACCCGGGCAGCCAAGTCAGTTAGCAGAGCAGCTAAGCTCGGTAGCCGGGCAGCTAGGCCCATTAGCCGGGCAGCTAGGCCCGTTAGCCAAGCAGCCTGGTCAGATAGCAGACCAAGTAGTCCCACTAGTAGAGCCGCAAGGCTCATTAGCTGAGCTACTAAAGCCCGTACCAGCCCCAGGACAGCTCCAGCCTCCCACACCAGCCTCGCAACGGCTCCTAATAGTTGCTTTAGAGGGAGTCGCTAGCGTACCAGAGGCCCCAAGGAGAATAGCTAATGCAGCAGAGGCTCAAGGGGGGAGAGTTTGAGTAGCTAAGGCCACAGAGGGGCTTAACTGTGGCTCAGAGGCCACAAAGGGAGCTCCTAAAGTAGAGACTCCAACTCCAGACCCATTCCAAATAACACCCTGGAGGGGACCTGGACCCCCTGGTAGCTCTGGGTTGTCACCCTATAGGCGGGGGTGGAATCTCCTGAATTTTTTTACGGGGGGGGGGGTGGGGGTTCTGGGGTCTAGCAGGGCTACATGGGAGCTCTCAGGAGGGGGCTCAGCCCAAGACACCCCGGAGGAGCTTGCTGGAGGGGGCTCAGCCCGGAGGACCACAGAGCAGCTCTTCTGAGGGAGTTCGATCCCCCAGGGAGCTCAGTCCCGAAAGACATCGTGGTGCTCCCCAGAGGGGGCTCCGCTCATGAGGACACGCCAGAGCTCCCGGGAGGCGGCTCTGCTCTTGAGGACACGGAGCATGCTTTAAATTATTTATTTAAAAGTTCCTGTGTTTGTTTTTTCTCTCCCTGTGGTATCAAATAGTATCGAGTATTGAGTACGATCCTTAGTATCAGTATCGCGTTTGAAATTTCAGTATCGTGACAAGCCTACATATAGGGCTTTTAGCCCATTAAAATGAAACTTTCATTCAATTTCAAAATGAAGCAAGCATAGTATGCAGACACAAACAAAACAGAAACAAACTAGCTATTATTATAGCAAAGGTACTGTTCTAAGATTTTTTTTTTCCTCACCAACATACAGTATCTTCTAGCGAAATATGTTGTTTTTCCCTTTTTTTCCCAGTCTCTGTGACAGCTCGGCCTCCCAACGTAAACTACCTAAACATCGTAAACAACATAACAAACACAACCCAAGCATTTACAAATCAGACAATTGGTAAGTTTTGAAACTTGATTGTAAATGAAAATGCCCATTTGCTCATTTTACTGGTCAGCCATCTTGAAATTTAAAGAGAGGCTGAAGTGTAAAAATAATCAGAAGTCAGACTGTACTGCTGGAGGAGGGTGAAATCACAGCCAACTGAAAAATAACTATTTGTATTTCAGTATAAGGCTGCACATATTAATGAAATGAGCATGTTCATGTTAAGCTTATCAATGTTGCATGTTAATGTGATTTTCAAAGCTCCAAGAAACATTATAACCACAGCCGTTTATAATATGTTGAATGTATTGCATTTCGCTCTTTAAATATTTTCACCATTTCTTAAACATCTACAGAATTCCAACCCATTCCTCTTATCTAAACAATACGAAAAAAAGTGCAAAAATAGCATAGCATCTTCATTTTATAACATTATGTATGACATATGGAGTCTACATCTCTGCTTACTTGTGAAATTATTACATATAGGGCTTTTAGCCCATTAAAATGAAACTTTCATTCAATTTCAAAATGAAACAAGCATAGTCTGCAGCCACAGACAAAACAGAAACAAACTCTAGCTATTATAATAGCAGAGGTACTGTTCTCTGAATTTTATTCCCCTCACCAACATTCAGTAACTGCTAGTGATATATGTTGTTTTTCCATTTTTTTTTCTGCAGTCCCTATGCCAGCTCCATATACCAATGACACTGTGCCACAAGTCACAACCCAAGTAGTTACAAACCAGACATTTGGTAAGTTTTGAAACTTATTATAAATGAAAATATTAATTTTTATATATGTGTGTGTGTGTGTGTGTGTCTAAACACTCATTTGAACTTATGTAACTGCAGAACTGAATCCAGCTTAACTACTATAAGGAAAAAGGAAAGCCTATTAGCCTATTAAATTAAGTACAGTAAGACTAGAATGTACAGGCTCATTTGTGGCCTAAGTATACTCATTTGAATTAAAAAAATTTCCAGCTTAATTGGGCAAACGTGGATGTATGCTTTTCTGATTTTTGCCTTGAAATAAAATAAGCAAATGTTACTGAAGAAATGGCAATATAATTAATCAGACATTTGGTTATTGAAATAACAATTTTGTCACTCGTGTCCACACCAGGAAACATTTTACCTGAAAAAGGTCTTTATACATCTCTTCCATATTGTTCTTTCATTCTTTTTAAGTAATAAGACTTTTTTGGACTTTATTGAGGCAAGTCTCAAGTCATCAGATGTGTGACTGGAGTCTACACCTCTTCTTACTTCTGAATGAAATTATTACATATAGGGCTTTTAGCCCATTAAAATGAACCTTTCGATCAATTTCAAAATGAAACAAGCATAGTGCGCAGCCACAAAAAAAATAGAAACAACAATAGCTATTTGTCATGTCCGCTCAGGTACAGAGGACACTGATACTGGAGTTAACAGAATTCAGACAGCCTTTAATGATGGATAGGCAGGTACTGAATTGCGAGGAACTTGGCAACACAAAGCACACAATCATTTTATCTCTCAGAATCGCTTGAAGGGACCCGGTCAACAGCTAATGGACCTTGTGTCCACTGACACTGTTCCAATACTTGACTCACTCCACTACAGGAGTCATGCCGGAACCATTATAGCAGAGGGGGACATGTCTCCCCCACTCTTCAAAATCATTTGTTTGAACACCCTCCCACTTTCAGTTTCCTGGACAATGACCAAGACTTTGCACGCGCACAGCAACGCATATACACACCCCTGCCACCCCAAAAGGGACCAAGACTTTGTACACGTGCAGCAACCCATCCACCCCCCTAAAGTAGAGACTCCACCTCCAGCCCCATTCCAATTAACATCCTGGAGGGGACCTGGACCCCCCGGGTAGCTCTGAGTTGTTGCCCTATGTTGGGGGGGAGGGGGGAATCCCCTGAATTTTTAGGGGTGGTACTGGGGTCTTGCAGGGCTCCCCAGATGGGGCTCCACTCTTGACGACACGGTGGGGATGAGGGCTCTCAAAGGAGAGCGTCCCATGGGACCCGGGTCGCCCTGGCTGTGTAAAGCCGGCCTGGATGTAGTCCAGAGAGAGACGGCCGGGTGGGGCTCATAGGACGCTTTCCCTTGGCTCTGCCTGCCCCTCCTCTGCCCATTATTGGATTTTTGCCCCTAGGGGGCATTATAGGGAGGGGGGTGCTGACATGTCTGGGAACAGTGACAGTTGGTGGCCGTTATAGGCCGCCAGAGTTTTGGGTTGTAGATTTCCTGAGCGCAGCGGGTATGAGTGCACCTGTGTTGTCGGTCCACCGTCAGTCTGGGTCTACTTCTGTTTTGTTTAGAGACTTGGTTCTGGCCCTCGTGCCTTTTGTTTTGGTTTGTTTTTGGAAAAGGAAAATAAAAGAAAGGAAAATAGAAGTCTGCGTATGCACCTGCTCTCATTGTGTGGAAGACGAGAAACGTGACAGATTGAAAGCTTCCAGATATTCCAAATGAATCCATCCAGTGTGAATGCCAGTTCGCAGTGGTCAATTTGAGATTATGAAGATGAGGGAGATCTATTTTTCGCATTAGTGTCAAAAATGCAGAAAATGGATTATGTGGTATTATGTGATAATATAAGGTACAGTGAAAATGTGAATGTGGCCCTTAAAATAAAGTGATAAAAATTTGCTCCATTTGTAGACGCTTATGAGACATATCTCCAAAGCATTGTGACTTAAAAAGACACAAGCTTTGTTAAAAATGTCTATATATCAGTTATATATCATGGCTATCAGAAAAAAAACATGCATATCCATTTTTGTTATTACATAAAGTTACTCTCTGAGAGATATGAACTGTTACAAGAGCATGTATATATATTAGAGAAGAATGCAGGGCATGGACAGCTAGCCATGTTTTTCAAAGCAAATGCAAGTTATGAAAACCCTTTTTAGGTAGTCATCAAATAAAGTGATATAAAACGTTCATTATTTGTAAGTATAATACAAACAGCTTATGATTCAAACCAATCTATATAAAATAGAAAGGAATCCAAAATATTGGTTAATGTTGATGAAAATACAACCTCATTGCATGTTCTTGTAATACTGTCTCATTTATAGTGAATCCGACAAATTCGACCTACATAATACGTGTACAACTCATCTCTGGAGCTGGAAAAGATGCAGTATTGATGGATCTGGAGAATGTAAGTGCCCCCTACTAACCATCACAAAACACCTAAAAGCATGATCATAAACAGGGATTGACATTTTTTTTGTTGTAATACTCAAATGAATACCTGCATGAATGAACTGTTACGCACCAAAATAAAAATGTTCTCTGTGTCTCGGCCGTGGTTTGGAGGGGCGGGGGGGTTGGGGGGGGTGGTTTTGGTGCGTGCGCAGAGGTCTGGGTCTCGGTGTTGGTCCAGGAGGGGGTTGTTGTGCGAGCCGGGGTCTGTGTCTCTGTGTTGTTCCGGGGGGGCGGGGGGATTACGCGCCGGGGTCTATGTCTCTGCGTTGTTCCGCACAGCATGAAGTCACAGATTAGGTACGCATTTGCGCTGTGAAGACTGAAAACTGATGCGCACTTACGTCAATGCGTGCTTGCGTACCACATATTTCAACCCCTGATCATAAACCCCAGTTTAAGCAGTTTACAAGTTCAAAAGTAGTCAGACACACTTTCTAATAGAGGAATTTTAAGCTGTTTTAAGGTGCTTCCACTGTTGACACAGGTGCTTAGTTGCACACACACCTTGCATAAACCTCCATAGAAAAGAACTGCAAATTGAATGGGACGCTCTGGAATGTTAGCCTGAAGCAAATATGCACAAAATTGAGCTAGAGGTGTATAAAGCTCCCCAGCACTGGTTTTGTGAAGCAGTGGTACTCTTTATATACAGATTTTTCAACATATTGTAAGAGAAAATGCATAGGATTTTTTACCATTACATACTACATTTAAAAGTAACACATATACACTGAGAATACATCATAATAAATCACATGGGACATCTCTGCTGTTCCTTCCTGCTGCTTTTAATGCCTCAGTCTGCTGCTGTTTCCACAGTTCCCTGAGCATGAGTCCAGTACATCAGTGCTAAATGTATTTTAGATCATGTCCAGTACAATCGTCCCATCAGAGAGCTTAGTCAAGCTGAGACAAACATCTATCTATGAGTCAGTTGTAGGCCATGGCTCACACCTCTTAAATAAATTAACTTTTCTGTCTATTTTCAGTATGTAGCAATGGCGATAAGGACAATGTCGTTTTGTGAAGACTGCAGACTGCGGGTGGTAAAAATCCAGTAACAATTATCAAAAGTCATCTGAGAACTCCATCATAAGTCTTCACCAACTATAAACCTTGCTTATAGTTTATTTTGTTGGTGCTGTATTCATATTAGCATGGGTAAGAGATACAAACTTTCAGAGGCCTCATTTAAGAGTCAAAACATGGACAGCTTTTCTAGAAAAAAAAACATTTTAGTCTTTACTGTATAGATGTGCTATAGAGTGATATTCAATGTGTTATTTTCACTGTGTACTTTTACTGAGTTACATATCACTGTGTTATATAAGTTATAAATGTTTTTATGTTTGTTAGCACATGAGTAATATTATTTGTAGTTATAGTTCATAGTTGTAAATAAATCATAAACCTTTTTGAAGTTTACCATAACTTTTAAAGATACTGTGTATGACGTCCTTAATAGTTTTGCAAAAGTAAAAACTAGTTTTGTTGTTTATGACTTGTACTAAACATCAAATACTTGATTTTCTTATTTTTTAAAAAATGTTTGATTTTAGACCCATATTCACTGTTTGCTTGTCATTTTTATCCAGTGAGCATCCACTAAAGTAAATATATCCTGATATTTTGGAGAGTTTTGTTTCTATTTTTCAGCAATTTACTGAATCATTATAAGATATCAATTGATTGAAATAATATTTTATCAATTTATCAATATTAAACTCAATAAAATCATAACTGTGTTCTACTTGTGTACTCCATGTTACTAAACAACAACCTTTATCTTGTACAGTAATTATGTAACATGTACATGTAAATAAATGTTTTACTTAAAGACCCCCTCACCCCAGTTGGATTACTTTCATAATTAGAAATAGAGAAGAAACTGTATCAAGCTCAAGGGAAATCTATAGAGACCATATCAGAGTCCAGCTCTGTGCTCTTACATATCATAGCATAAACTTGCTAATGTTGGGTGTGGGGAGAACTTGAAATAGAAATCAGACTTCCATTACAAAAATACAATTGTTTTCTTCTTGATACAGCATTGTAGACAACAAACAACATTTATAATAAGAGAATATTCACTTTTTCCTCTTCTTACGAGTCACTGGGTCTCTGGTGAGAGGTATAAACCTGATGGAGACCTAGAATGTACTGGGAACCCGAAAAGAGGTGGGAAAACAAAACCAAAGTTGCCAATAAAAACTACACAAAACTGATTTTTCTAAAAAAAAAAAGAGAGAGAGCAAGGGGAAGCAGGGTAGCTCAGGAGACTTAAAATAAAATGTTTTTCCATTTTCTTTTCTTTGATAGGCATGCTGCATGTTTGAAAAGAGCACAAAATTTGTATAAGGGATGTCCAAAACTCAAAATCACCACATACAGATAAAAAGTGTAAAATGGCCATTTTTGTCATGAGTGAAAACACCACGGCACACAATGTGAACAGTATGAAATTGATTTCTGCGTTTAATCCATTCACCAAGTGAAGTAGTGGGCAGCCAGCGACACAGCGCCCGGGGAGCAGTGTGCGGGGATGATACCTAGCTCGAGGGTACTTCAGTGGTGCCACTGGCAGTCCTGGGATTCAAACCCACAACCTTCTGATGACAGGGGCAACTTCCTAACCACCAGTCCACCAGATACCATTTACCGGCTGTGTGTGTGTTCAGCATGCAACAAAGACGAAGTGATGAGCATGACAGCTCTTGGATATATAGGGTGATTAACACTGATGGCAGCTAATCATGAGGGGGTGGCCCTCTGCCTCCCCCTGCAAGCCAAAACCACAGCTATCAGCCTCCCTCTGTTGTTCAGAATGGGTATAGCAGACTGGCCAGATACAGTGTCATAATAAATCCAGGAGAACCAGACTATTCTAACCTGTGACAGATCAAACCCTTGCTGTACCTGTTTAGAGGCTGTGCTTGTGTTGAGAGTTCTGTTGGATTGTAAATTTGAAGTCAAGTCAAGTCAAGTAGAGCTTTAATGTCATCTCAGGCATACACATTAAGTATACAGTGAGATTAAATATTGTCCTCCTGGAGCATAGGTGCAACATACACAGACAACTGTCACGTGTTGGCCGGTGAGAAAGGAGGCGAAGGAGGCACATGCGCAGAGGGACATCTTGATAGATAAGGTTTTATTTACAAAAGAGTTACAGCGAGTAGAGAGGTGATGCGAGGATCGCAGAATTAAGTAGAAGTATAACAAGAAAGAGAAGAGCCTCGCGATTGGTATGTCTCCATACCTGACACCTAACGTTACCCATATTTAAACCCCCTGTGCACCAATGGGAAGCTACAATTAATCAGTCCTGGATCAGTCTCAAGTGCCCTTCTGCTCTGCACAGCAATGATCCCTGTATAGAGCAGAAGGGCGTCAGCAGTCCCGGTCTGTGTCTCCCCCTAGTGGTCCTGAAATGGAACTGTGACAATTTCACGAGGTCGTTCAGCAATGACTTTCTCACGAACAGTTAAAATGCTGAAAGAGGTCCATAAACTTTTCGGATTGCAAATCGAGTTGGTCCAGAAGCAGTGTGCATTACAGTCGCCGCAAACTGTCTGCCCTCTCACTGTTTGACAGGTACAGAACTCCACTTGGTGTTATTTTTTGACAACAAAGTTTTGCTTGCTGATGGTTTCGTTGTGAACGTCTGCTGTCTTCCTCCATGTGCTGTACTGCTGCGGTTGCGGCCCCTTCCTTTGAGTGACTGCATTGTTTTTATCCTCTGATGATGGCGAACTTGTAGCTCATCACTCACCAGAACGCTTGCATCGTAACTGTCATCGCTTGATCCCATTGCTTCATCAGCTGATTTGCTGTTGTCACTTTCAGCATCTTCCAACAGAATTTGTCGTACTTGAGCAGCAGTAAACCATTGCCAAGGCATTGATTTTCAGTCGTGAAGAACCACAAACGAGTTTTTGCAAGTACCGAAACCTGCAATGGCACCTACAAAATCCGAATCATATCTTGCAAAAATGAAAAATATAGACACTGTAAACAAATACCTTCGTAGAAATGGCTAACATGAGCAAAATAAAACCAAATGAAAGCTGACGTCGCTAAACACTGACATCACTAAAAGTCACTGTTTCCGGTTATTATACACAACGTTAAGATCGAACAGAAATGCATTTTGTATGCTAGTATATTTGTAAATTTAAATAAAAAAAGCTTTATTTGAAATGACAGAAGCATGTAACACAGAGGAAAATGAACTACTTTGGTAGTTATTCAAACTCCAGTGAACAATAAAAGATCTTTGTATGCATGTTGTGCAGAGCAATGAAAGGTGAAAAATCACAAAATCGGCAAACAATCGTATGCCTGGTACTTGTATGGCACGTGGTGAAAGAGGCAGTGGGGTCATTTTTGACCCCCAGCGGTATTCCCAGGGTTAATGTCCCAGATCACACTAGTGGCAGTAGTCAGGCAGCACGTCCACATGATGACACGCACTGAAGGGTTACCTTCAAAATTTTAAAGTTGGGAATTTTATGGGCGAGTCTCCTTGGGAATGAATATGGAGAGAGAGGAACATACAAATAATTGCAATGTGTTCTCACTCAGGGACGATTTTTAAAGTTCCAAAGAACTGAGATCTCTGATTCTACATGACTTATGATCACATAACAAAGCTTAAGATAAGATAAGACAGGATAAACCTCCATTAGTCCCACAAGTGGGAAATTTGCATCGTCATGGCAGAAATGGGACAGAACAAAGGTGAGAGCAACAAAAATTAAAAACAGTAGAATAGAATGAAAAACTACACCAACAGTACAGTATAAAAAATACGCAACACAAACAATCTAGAAATATAATTATGGACATGTGTGTATTAGAAAATATATTTGTAT
>JBBJLS010040842.1:0-13933 GCA_037577275.1 Bryconaethiops microstoma
GAATGAGGTGCTTGTGTAGGAATTTAACAGACACTGGCATGGAATGGTTTCACACTCATAGAGATGCTGATTTAAAAATAAATTGCAGCGGTCTCTTATTTTTTTCCGGAGCTGTGTAGGGTAAAGCCGCGAAAGTTGTTTTGTTTATGTAAGTGAGCACAAAATCCCCTTTTCCTTTCCCTCCTCCCGCCAGTGACCTCAGTCATCCACACAAGAACAAGTCGTCTCTGCTCAGTCTGGCAGGAAGCACGGTGAGGTGAGGATTTGGCCAGCTGTTCGGTCAATTTATATAAATATACAGGGGGATCAGAGCCGTGTAAAGGAGAAAAAGGGGAGAGACGATGGAGGGAAAAAACACGAGGGGAAACTGTTGCCAGTTTTCTAAAAGGGAAAAGACCAGAAGTGCCCCTTCTGGCTCAGTTATTCCTTCCTCTGCCTCCTCATCCCTCCATCGCTGTGACCACTCAGCGGAACTGCTACTCTATAATCCAGCGGGACCGAACCCAAGCACTAGCTCAGCCACCCCCTCAGTCTCTAACACACGCTCCG
The DNA here is from genome assembly GCA_037577275.1 of Bryconaethiops microstoma. Taxonomy (NCBI): domain Eukaryota; kingdom Metazoa; phylum Chordata; class Actinopteri; order Characiformes; family Alestidae; genus Bryconaethiops; species Bryconaethiops microstoma. The sequence continues at coordinate 550 of JBBJLS010040842.1, forward strand.
TCTCTCCCTCGCATACACACACTGTCTCGTTCTCACCCTCATTACTTGTCTCTCACACCAGATTTCAGCCCTTCTCTTGCTCCCTGACACACACACACACACACACACACACACACACATATACACCACATACACACCACATACACACACACACACACATACACACACACACATACACACACACACACACTCACCCACACTTTTTTGTACAATGTCAGAACATGGGGCCATACATGGCCATACATTCCCATATTTCAGTTGCTGCTTTCAAACTGGTCCTCAGGGACCCTCAGACTGGTCCTCAGGGACCCCCAGATGGTCTACATTTTTGTTGTATCCCTTTGCGCTGTGAGTTGAGTTGGAAATAAAAACCCATCTGGGGTCTCTGAGGACTGATTTGACCTAAACCTACTATTATCTGCATAAACCATAAACCATTTCAGTTTTTAAATTTAAACATGGATGTTTTTTGGTAAAAAACACACACACACACATACACACACTACAAAGGCAGGAGCATTTTGCTGGTCCTGTATGTTGGCGATGTTTTCTCTGCTTTTCCTCTGAAGTCGAAATACAAATTTACACACCACACACACACACACACACACACACACACACACACACACACACACACACACGTCCCTTTTCTTTTTTTAAACTTTGAATATAGTCCTGAATGAGGTAATCCTGGTTTTCCATTCCACAATTCCCTGCGTCTGATCTTTCTGGATGGAGTTTCTAGGAAAAGCAACAGGAAGGTTGGAAGTGAATAGAGAGCAATGGTGAGATTAAGAGTGAAAAGGAAGGAGCTTCACGTGGACTCGGCAGATTAAAAAGATATAACGGCAGCAAAAGGCAAAAGGACAGCCTACTCTATGAATGGGAGGATGACTGAATGTGAAAGGGTGGACTTCAGTACAGGTGAATTCCACAGCCCTGTTAGCTAAGTCTGGGCACGCTCAGATAAGAGAACTGGCAAGTAAAGGCTAAAACCAGAGAGAGCGAGAGAGAGTTGAGCAGGCTCCAACATGCAGAGTTTCGACCACAAGATTCCTCCCAGCGCTGAGAATACCAAAGCCCTGTTATTACCCCCAAAACACACACACACACACACATCCCTGCAGGCTCAAAAACGACTCCTCTCCTTCCACCCGTCCAGCAGTGTCCATTCGTCCATGCAAGTCTTGTAGGCTTTTTTCATGGCGCTACTCCTAACCATGTCTTTACACGTCTACTGAAAAAAAAGTACGCACGTCAGTTCTGCATTAATAAAATACATTTAAATGTTTTCTTTTTTTGTTTACTCACATTTTTCAACTGGATTTATATTAGCTATTCTTGTCTAAATGGATGTGTAAACATTTAAAATGTCCATTAGTTTGTTTTTAACAGTATTCATGTTGTTTGTGGGCGTGTATTGTGTGTGTGTGTGTGTGTGTGTGTGTGTGTGTGTGTGTGTGTGTGTGTGTGTGTCTGTGGTGGGTGTGTGAAATCTTCTTGTAATATCTGAGGAAGTGAGATCACTGACTATTTACTGCCACTGGCAACCTGGAGTGTTCTAATTAGAAGTTTCTCAATTACGCTGTTGCCAAAGCACCACAGAACTGTTGTCGTGACAACAGCCGGCGTTTCTGACAGTGTATGAAACATCATTCTATGCCAAATATTGTGGGAGCATTATCAGCATTATCACCTAAACGCCTTCCACCTGCTACAGAGGTCAGTCCAGCCCCCTGTAAACATTCGGTTGTGTCAGGACGTGCCTCGACTCATTGCCTGCAGGCTTGTAGGTGTCTCAGTGTCTAGTGTGCTGGGTTGTCTCAGTGTCTGATCACGGCTTGAAGAGCAGTTTCAGAGACCTTTTTGACAACTATTCTCTGCAATCCTGAAATCACAAATCAAAAGCTGTGCTTTAGAGTGTCCCAGTCCACATCTTGGCAGCCCTCAGTATTCGACAGGTTTGGCCGGGGGGGGGGTCAAGTGGATAAACACACGCAGGCCAGTTTGGAGTCTCTCACCTCTTCAGGAATGAAGCCTAAGTCACCAGCTGACAACGCACTGGCCCGACTGTCAAAAAAACAGCTCTCGAAACAGAGTGAGCTCATATCCTGCGGCTTAGCCGCCCCGTTTGAACGAGCCATGCCTTCACACCGAACACACACACACATTTGCCACAGAAACAATGAGCGCCAAACAGCTGAGCGTGGCGATCCTGTTTCAAAAGTGGAGCTTTATTCATGCTGACGAGTGTTTAATCCTTCACACTGGCCATTTCGTGCGCACACACACACACACACACACACACACACACACACACACACACACGTTCATGCACAAAGACATAACGCACACAGCAGAAACCGTACACAAGGGCTGAACACAAAAAGCAGGCTCTCCTGCTTCAAACTACTCTCCTAAGTTACAGACTAAGACCTGTGCCAACTATCTATTACAGGAGCAAACCTCGTCTGCATGATCCAGTATCAAAAAGTTCATACGACCAGCGTGTAACCCTCCCCCTCGGTTTAATCGGAACAGTTGGATCACTTGGCAGAGGTGCGAGTGTGTACAAACGTGTGTTCAAACCTGTCTGTCTGCTCCTTCAGTTATGTGCGCGACTGTTGAACAGGGTTTTCCACCTGTGCAACCGTGCTCAGAATAAAGAAACTACAAGCCTTAGGGAGCAGGTAAGGAGCACATCAAGTCGGATCGGTGCTACATCACCAAACCTGGTCCCTCCCAGTCCTGCAGATCCCTAAAAATCAATAAATGAAATCCTTTAACTGCTACATTAGGTAAAGGTTCTTCAAATTTTGCAACGTTTCGCCACACCTTCACATCTAGTGCTCTCTGTGACTCCCAGCTACAGATGACTATGGCTACATCGGGCATCGAACTTCTGACTTTGCGAACATTAAGTGAAGTGAAAGTGACCATTCTGTCATACGTGAACACATCAGAGCACACAGTGTGAACAGCACGAAATTCTTCCTCAGTATTTAAACCATTCACCAAGTGAAGCAGCAGGCAGCCAGGAACACAGCGCCCGGGGAGCAGTGTGTGGGGACGGTACCTTACTCAAGGGAATCTCAGAGGTGCTTAGCGGTCTTAGGAATCGAAGCCACAACTTCCTGATCGCAGAGCAAATACCCTAACCACTAGGCTACCAGCTGCCATACCATTAAGACAACGTTTAGAGAGTTGTGCAAGCTGGGAGCCGCCAGGTCCTGTAAGTTTTCACCCACTTTTGCAGTGGGTGAAACCAATAAAATGGCATTAAGTGAAATGGCTGGCTTTAAAGACTCTAAACACAAAACAAAAGAAACAAGAAACATCAAAAACATTTTGGTGCTTGGCCCCGTAAAATTCAGGCCATGATGTGTTGTTCAAACGCACTTATGGAGTATAATAAACCCTTTGAGAATGTGTACATGCAGCTGTGTGTTAGAAGACAAGGAGTTCTGCTGGAAGGGCTGCCACCTGGCCATCCTCAGAAAACTGCAATAACCAAAAGAACCATAAGAACTCTTTCATGCTGGATCAGAGGTGGGTGGGGGGGAAGAAGTTGGGCAAAGCTTTGCTGATACAGAAGTCCTATTCAGAGTCAACAGAGAAAATACATTTTTGCACTTCTGTCTCTTTCTGTTACTTAAGACTGCGAGTCTAAGGCATGAGATTGGATGAAGGAAGTTTTACTAAAGGGAAGTTGTGTAATGTTATTTAATTTGATTGGCTGAATTATATAGGATTGTGGATATGTGAAATTTCCAAAAAACCCATCCACTCAACTCTAGTGCTTAGTAGCTTTGTGTGATAATCCATCTCTGTTGGAATAGTGTGCACAAGCTGGTTGCCAGGCTTGGTCGTATCTCAAAGCTGCTAGTACCAGTCAGGCTTGAATTTCGATTCATATCCACTCAGACTAAACAGACTGGATGTTCACACCTGTTTTACACCATAGGACACACTCAGTATCAATAACAACGCACTGCTTGGTCAAGTCTAGTGGGCTTTATTATTATTCCGTTAGGGTTCAGGGTTAGGTTAGATCAGAACCACGCCGGGTTCAGAAGGCCATTCACTCCACAGTTATTACCCTCAAGCTATATACAAACTACACAAACTATAGATTTATCCTGGATGAAAATCTCAGATACTACAAACTCTATCATCTTCCCGGGTTAAACGAATTCAGCTCAATCAGGGCTTAAAAAGGACACAGCAGGGATACACACCAAGTCACTGCAGGATCAAGACACCAGCCAAAGACGCATCAAGCAAACACCAGTAACAGAGTGTGTGTGCGCACGTGTGTGCACCAGCTGCATTTATGTTTACAATACAGAAACCCACTCCCTCACCCATGGTCACATCCTGCAGTCACACACACAACCACACACACAGCCTAGACATTTTCTAAATGCCTGGTATAGTACATTTAAAGCTGAGTGTAAACAACCCCCTCTTCACACAAGTACATAGAGAATGTTTTGAACCCTAAATCGTTTCCATTTACTTACTAATTAGACGTCCCTTTCGGCATCACTACACCCAAGCTTTAACCTTCAAGCAAATCCTTTGAGGCGCCGGAACACATAAATTCACTTATAATTGTGACAGCCTGCAGAAACCCTTAAAAGGATGAAATCCGGACCTTTTGGACCATTTAAGTTTCTTTAAAAAAATGAAATTGATTGAACTGAAAGACACCCTAACGGTTTTCATTTTTCTTTTTTGGCGACTGTAGTATGGAACCTTACAGGCTAACCCGCTAACCAGGCATTCAAAAAAGGAACACAGATAAACACTCCAATCAGGTTTTAAACAAATAATGAATCACGTTTCAGAAACTACATGAAACAGACAAGCAAAATGTGGTAAAACCTCAACAACAACAAAAGATTTGTTTCTGCAAACTAGACATTAAAGTTACACCATGGCTGTCTCCTTCCACTTCCAAGTAATGACTCGGTTTACGCCAAGGGCCGCCGCGTCTATATAGGTGATCTGACAGTCGAGCACGGCGGCACTTGAGGAGGGACAGCAAATGGAGAAAACACCCCCCAGCCCCTGGGTTTGGCTAGAACAGCACTATGTCACGTGCCAGTCATTAAGCATTACTAATTTTCTACTTTAGCAAGATGGAAATTAATACATAACTTTCTAATAACCTGCTGCCCATTTGTGAAATCCAGACCGGATGACCCTCCAATGGAAATCACTAAGGTTGAGCAGAACCTGATGCTGCGACAGTTTAATGGCTCTAAATGGCAGTTTAATTACTAAAGCAAAGGGTGAGTTTTACAGCCTCAGTAGATGTGAGCCTGAGCACTGGGTTCAACAGATATTTTAACAAACCACCACCTGACGTTTAAAGAATGACTCTGGGCACTACACCACTGGTGGAAGAAATAATCAATACTAGAACATTTGCCCAAATGAACGGGTTTTCTTTGCTTTATTTGACTATTTTTTTCTTTATTTTCCAGAACTGCTGTGTAAAAGCAACAGAACATTCAAAGTCATGTGTTCTCACAAACAGCATCTGGGCTGTGGTCTGTTTACAGGCATGAACTAAAGGCAATAACTCACTCGTTCTAGTGTTCTATTGCTTCTAATGTTTCATTTGGTACTGATAAAATGAACATGCTGAATGTACCTGATTCAAAAAATCACTGCAGTCCTAATGGTTTAACAATCTTTGAAAATATTAGTGTCAAAAGTTAGACCAAAAAATATTTTTACATTAACCGAAAGTGAAATTTACAAATGTTAATCTCTTAAAAAGTTACTTTTTTGGTAATATGAGAATTTGTTCTGACAGTGACAATTCTCACATTTTCTTTCAGTTTACTAGTTTTGGACCAAAAACGTTCCATTGAATCAGGTAAGTGTAGTGTAGAGCTGGGCAATAGGATGATTTTTTTTTTTTTGGATTGTGATAAATTACAATGCAATATGTGACAAGATGCTTTTATGAGCATGCCATGAAATCAGTACTTTAATAAAACTCACAAACTGCAGGTTTCATCTCAGAGAGGCCATATTCAGGCCTGTTTAACTGGGTTTAGTGCACTGAAAAACACTCATTATTCTGAGTCTATACTCACATGGAAGAACACGAGTTACTCTTAATGTCCCATTCCTATTTATCAGACGTCATCATATCACGACACTTTCCTGAAGTATTGTGTATCGCTCAACCTCTAATTCAATGCATCCATCATCTCTCTCAGTGTGGACACAGTGAACTGTGTCCAGAATATAACATGAACAAATATTGCTGTACATACACTTGATTGAGGGAGTCTGAAAGAAATCCTCAAAGAAAGTCATAAACACACACACACACACATACAGATGCACTCACATTTGCGCACACACAGCTTACCCTGTTCTCACACGGCGCTCTCTGAGGGGCTCTGCTGGGTCGGTCGTGTGTGGCGTCAGGTGTGCGTGTTTGGACGTGTGTGTTGGGTACATCGCTCCGTAACACGGCGACCCATATACACCGCGGCTCAGGGGCGCTGCAGTCCACCCCTACAGCGTCCCGAAAACTCCACTCCCCAACACACACTCGTGGGCACGTTGCGGGCATCGCCATGGGCAAAGCACCAGCCATCCGCATAACACACACACACACACACACACACACACACACACACACACACACACACACACACACACACACACACAAACACTAGGGGTGTAAATCTCTCAACGATTTAGTACAAAGATAATTCTTTAGAAAAGACTCAATGCATCATGAAAATTCCAATTTCACAGTTTCATTTGATCTGGTTCAATTATTTCTGTGCGATTCAAAACAATAGTGATAATGATAACGAGCAAACATACAAATGAAACCAGAGGGAAATGAAACCACATAGATAACAAAAATGTTCATTTTTTTGGGAGGGGTTACATTTGAAAATAACCCCAGAATATTAATTCGGCCAAAAACGAGTGAATACTTAACCGAATATTATAAAAATCAGTTAGAAGCATTTCTGTTCTGAAATCAGTGCGGTTAAAACGGTGCCCTGGGTCGATGCGTTTTTACACCCCTAACGCCCACGTGCAGCCACTCACACACACATACAGGCTTGTCTCCCGCCAGGACGATCTTGATGAAGTGTCAGTCAGAGGGTTGAGAAGGTCGCTTCACACGGCAAGAATTGCGTATTCCGTGACAAGTGTGTAAGGAAAAAGATCTTAAAAAAGTGAATGATAAAGTGCGACAGTCAAGTCAAGTGTGTATATCCCTCGTCCTGAACCGAAACCATCACTGGAAAAACCTCCAAACCGCTCAACATTCCCAAAAAATCCACGATTGCTTTCTTCCTTGACTGGAGTCTCTCAGCATTCCAGGCTTAATCCACCAAGATCCATACGACTCTGTCAGTCTCTACACACACACACACTCGACACATGAACACACGTGGAACACACACAGACCAGCAGACTGGTGTGCTCCGACTGAGGTGGCACATCCAGAGATGAAAGCAAATCCCGGCTGCAGACCAGAGACTCCTGGGTGCCAGATGTGTGTGTGTGTGACTGTGTGTGTGTGTGTGTGTGTGTGTGTGGCACGTGGCAGGAGAGCAAATCCAAAAAAGCCGGCTGGAAAAGCTCATAGAGAGAGAGACACACACGAACTGACTCTGACACACTGCTGGACTAACTGAACAATGACAGCATCGCACACTCCCTGTCCTCTCCCTCTGTCTCTCTCTCTTTCTTTTCTCCCCCCTCTCTCTCCTCCCTCTCTCTGGTGACCTAAGTTCCTTTCTTTCTTTTTCTTTCTCTCTTCCTTGCTCTCTTTCCTTTCTCTTCTGTTTCCTACTCCTTTTCTCCCTCTGGCTTTCACCTTCTCACCTTCTTTCTTTTTCCACTCTTTTTCACTCTTTGACTTTTGAATTCCCTTTCCCTCTCACGCACACACACCTTTCTTTCTCCCAGTTCTTTCTCCCTTTCACCTGTTTCTTTTCTCTCGCTCTCAGCTTCTTCCTTTTCTATCTTTCTTCTATCTCACTCTGTCTTTCATTCTTCCCTCCTTTTCTTTCTCTCCTTCTCTCACCGTCTTCCTTTCTGCTTGACCCTTTCATTCACCTACTTGCTCTCCTTCCTTTCCTTGTCGCTCTGCTTTTAAATCCTCCCATCTTGTCTTTCTCTCCCTCTTTCTCCTGGTTTTTGACTGTCCTCTCTTCCCTCTCTGCCACTGGAAGAATGTGCGCCCTTCTCTTTCCTCCTCCTCCGAGACACTGAGTCACTCTGTTAACCCCACGATGTCACTGCTACAGTGCAATCCCCCCCCCCCCCCCAAACTCCTCTCAGGTTTCTGTGTGTGTGTGTGTGTGTGTGTGTGTCTGTGTAATCATTCCTTTCCTTTTAAAATCATCCCTCAGCACCAGGGATGGGGATGGTCTTTTTAACCATTTGAGCATCTGCATTTTAAAGATGTTTTGCATCCTTATGAATAAAAATGGAAAACAACAGTTTTTCATGTTTGTTTACCATGTGCAACACTTCAGCATCACTGCTGGACTGAGAATAGTACACCCATCCAAAATATCCAGCCAACAGTGTCCTTTGGTTGGATACTGACCACTGATGAAGGACTAGAGAATGACTAACGCAAAACTGAGCAACAGTTAAACTGCTAAACTATCAGGAATAGCTTTACATATGCAGGGTGGATCAACAAGTTACACACTCCTTTTAAAATGGACAGTAATTTGCCACTTTAAAACTCCACCAGCCCAGCTGTATGTGCTGTGTTCAGTGAAACTGATTAACTAAAGTCTGTAACTGTAAACTGCAAAGTGCATCTGTTTGTTCAGTGGAACTGATCAAATGGATAATAAGTGGAAATATAAGGTAGGTTTACCTAATAAAGTGACCCATTGGTATATACATACATATCTGTGTGTGTGTGTGTGTGTGTGTGTGTGTGTGTGTGTGTGAAAACAGACAGCTTGGAACAACTGCTATCCACTATAAACCTCCCCTGAGAAACTAAACCTAGTTACAAACACAATAGATGAAGAAAATCAATCTTTCCCTCTTTCTTCTCTTTCAGCCTCTGTCCCAACACGCAGCTCAGTCTGAAAAGAGACGAGGCGAAAATGGAGAGGAGCCGCTAAACAAGCAAACAGAGGAGAAGCCGCAGAGAGGAAAAGAAAAAAAAAAGAAGCAGACAGAAAAGAGAGGAAGAAAATAGGAAAAATGCCACACTGTAGCAGCTGCCTCGCTGTCATTCACTCACTCATTCACCCACTCACTCACTCTTTTACGCATCCACTCATTCACTCACTAACTCACTCACAAATTCTCTCATTCCCCCTTTCACTCATTCATTCACCCACTCGCTTACTCTCTCACTCACTCACCATTCATTCACCTACTCACTCACTGTCTCACTCACTCACTCAGTCACACATTCACTCATTCACCAACCCGCTTACTTTCTCTCTCTCTCACTCACTATTCATTCACCTACTCACTCACTGTCTCACTCACTCACTCAGTCACACATTCACTCATTCATTCATTCATTCATTCACCAACCCGCTTACTTTCTCTCTCTCTCTCTCACTCACTCATTCATTCACCTACTCACTCACTCTCTCACTCACTCACTCATTCATTCACCTACTCACTCACTCTCTCACTCACTCTCTCATTCATTCACCTACTCACTCACTCTCTCACTCACCCACTCATTCATGCACCCACTCATTCACTCACTAATTCACTCACAAATTCACCTACTCACTCACTCTCTCACTTACGCCCTAACTCACTCATTTACACACCCACTCTTTCATTTACTAATTCACTCACAAATCCTCTCACTCACTCATTCACCTACTCACTCTCTCACTCATCCACTCACTAACTCACTCACAAATCCTCTCATTCACCCATTCACTTACCCACGTATTCATTCACCTACTCACTCACTGTCTCGCTCATCCACTCACCCACTCATTCATTCACCTACTCACTTGTTCACTTGCTCTCTCACTCATTCTTTCACTCACTCTCTCATTCACTAACCCATTTAGTCACTCATTTACAACACACTCATTCATTTACCCACTCACTCACTCACCCATTCTACAGAACAATAGCTGCTGCAGAAAGTTTCTCTCTCTCTCCATACACACAAACAGGCACGCACACACACACACATGCACACTCACACACACACACACACAGACACTTCAGTGAAAAAAAGTGAAAAATCTTACCAAACCAGAAGGTCTCGGGCTTACGCGAGAGACAAACAGACAGGTGGCCATGACACAGCTGCATTACCACTGACTTCACACACACACACACACACACACACACACACACACACACACACACACACACAGATATCCGTTACAAACGAGGATGGACAGGTTTCACCTGCTGTTCAACACGACGCGCAACAACATGAAGACACCAATCAGACAATGAGTCCCAAACTACAGTACTGAAACACATGTCAAGCATAATTAAACACACACACACACACACACACACACACACACACACACACACACACACAACAGGAATGTTAGGGGTGGCTTCCTTCAGCCTTAAGATCTTCCTCTTCATTTCCTCACCCTCAGTTCACTCATGTTCTCCAACACAGCAGCAACACAGGACTCCATATATCCAGGATGCTCACGACCACAATGATTAGATAGAGACTCAATTACAGGTTATAGTAATCAGTGCGGCAAAAGCAAATATGGCCATAACGTTTAACAATGTTGTTGTGCAGCACTAATAATAATGTTCATGCATTTTATATATTTAGAATGGTTATAATGTTTTACAGATTAGATTCTCCAAGCAGGTGTGTCCTTACAGTGAGAGCAGAATTCACATCCATATCACTGTGTCTGTTATCACACATATACTTTCTCTCTCTCTCTCTCTCTCTCTCTCTCTCTCTCGCACACACGCACACACACACACACACACACACACACACACACACACACACACAGATCTGAGCTGTACATCAGAAGCCTGACCCCTGCTGGAAATGGGAATGATTTATTTGCACACACACCCACACACACACACAAACACATGATAATCATCCATCCATCCATTTCCTGAGCCATTTATCCTAACCAGGGTCAGTGCTGGAGTCTATCCCAGCACTCAGAGGGCGAAAGGCAAAGAAACATCATGGGCAGTCCATCACAGGGCAAACACACCGACACACACATTCACCCACAAACTCATACCTAGGGACAGTGTAGCATCTCCAGTCCATCTGGTGTACACGTCTTTTGGAGGAAACCAGAGCTCCTGGTAAAAACTGGGAACAGACCCACACTGACACGGGTAAACATGCAGCCTCCACACATAAAAGAACCTTGGCTTAACCCAACCCAAACGGGTTAAGAAAATAAATGGGCTGGCTATTTCAGGTATAAGAAATGAAATATGAACAACTCTTGTGGGTTAGTCCTTATTTTTTCTTGTTTTGCCACAAAGGAGTTTTTGTTCTGAAAATGCAGAGAAACAAAGACAAATACTATGTATAACGCTACTTCAGAATCTTACAGGACAGCAAGACAGTCCTGAGAGAAGAGTCACAGCAGCAGCAAGATTAGTAAAGCTACAGTGGATAAAAGAATCCAGAAGACATCAGGTAGAAAACATTGCTGTCTAGACTGGATTTAATCTGTCTTCTGCGAGTGTGTGTGTATGTGTGTGTGTTTCTAAGCTGGTTAATTTTAGCTGTAATCCCCTGTAAAGCTTTGACCAACAGGGACCCCAAACTGGACCAAAAAGGTAGCAGCAATATCTCTAGACCACCAAAAGGGGGCAGCACTAACTCATCAAGTCACTGAGAAGTCATTAGAAATAGTCCTGTTTTGGCTGTTCAGACGAAACGAATGAAAAAACAGTGTGCATGTTTGTGTGAAAGGAAAAGATGTCAACAAAAAAACAAACAAACAGTAAAATAAGCAATCAAAGCAGTATGAAGATTCAAATATGAAAACAATAAAAATAATAAAAAGAACAAAAAGGCAAATCAACCAAGACAAAAAAAGGGACACTGTTTCCCCATATTTCTTGTATTTTGCTTTTGGAATATTGAACAAGGCGGAACCTGATGATCTTAAGGATCTATTTGGAAGATTTTTGGTTAGACACTCTGAAATACAGTGGTGTGATCATCAAATCAATTTAAATATTAGTCAACAACACAAGTAAACACAAAATGCATTTTTTAAGCGAAGGATTTTATTATTAAGGGAGAAAAAAAATCCAAACCTTCACGGCCCTGTGTGACAAAGTCACTGCCCCCTAAACCTAATAACTGTTTGGGCCACCCTTAGCAGCAACAACTGCAATGAAGCGTTTGCAATAACTTGCAATAAGTCTTTTACAGGCTGTGGAGGATTTTTGGCCCAATCATCTTTGCAGAATTGTTGTAGTTCAGCCACACTGGAGGGTTTTCGAGCATGAACCGCTTTTTTAAGGTCAAGCCACAGCATCTCAATAGGATTCAGGTCAGGACTTTGACTAGGCCACTCCAAAGTCTTCATTTTGTTTTACTTCAGCCAATCAGAGGTGGACTTGCTGGTGTGTTTTGGATCCTTGTCCTGCTGCAGAACCCAAGTTCGTTTCAGCTTGAGGTCACGAATAGATGTCCGGACATTCTCTATCAGGAGTTTTTGGTAAACAGCAGAATTCATGGTTCCATTTATCACAGCAAATCTACCAGGTCCTGAAGCAGCAAAACAGCTGCAGACCATCACACTACCACCACCATATTTTACTCTTGGTATGATGTTCTTTTTCAGAAATGCGATGTTACTTCTATGCCAGATGTAATGGGACACCTTCCAAAACATGCAATTTTTGTCTCGTCTGTCCACAGAGTATTTTCCCAAGATATTTTCTGGCAAAATCGAGGAGAGCCTTAATGTTCTTTTTGCTCAGCAGTGGATTTTATCTTGGCACTCTGCCACGCAGGCCATTTTTGCCCAGTTTCTTTCTTATGGTGGAGTCATGAACGCTGACCTTAACTGAGGCAAATGAGGCCTGAAGTTCCTTGGATGTTGTTCTGTGTTCTTTTGTGACCTCTTGGATGAGTCGTCGCTGCGCTCTTGGGGTAATTTTGGTCAGCCGGCCACTCCTGGGAAGGTTCACCACTGTTCCCTGTTTTTGCCGTTTGTGGATAATGGCTTTCACTGTGGTTTGCTAGAGTCCCAAAGCTTTATAACCTTTTCCACACTGATAGATCTCTATTACTTACTTTCTCATTTGTTCCTGAATTGTACACTTGTAAAGAACATAATATCATGGCTCTCTTGAGTTTCCCTTTATTTCTACAACTCTGATTTTTCTCTGATAG
>JBBJLS010040853.1:0-13932 GCA_037577275.1 Bryconaethiops microstoma
AAGAAGTTACTGGTCTGTGAGAACCAGAAATCTTGCTTGTTTGTAGGTGACCAAATACTTATTTTCCACCATAATTTTCAAATAAATGACAATGTGATTTTCTGGATTTTTTTTTCTCATTTTGTCAGTTGAGGTATACCTATGATGAAAATTACAGGCCTCTCTCATCTTTTTATGTAGGAGAGCTTGCACAATTCGTGACTGACTAAATACTTTTTTGCCCCACTGTATATATTAATCTAGAATAGCCAAAAATGTTCATGTGTAATTATACTAACTTAGCACTAAAATACTACTAGAATTCAAAGGGGCAGAGACTAGCAGATTATTAGCAGGTGTTTTTTTCCACTCATTTTAACATTAAATATGAACATTAACTAGTAATAATTTCCACCTGGCCTAATCCATTTTTTATAACACCTGTTATATCTCAAATCATCCATTTAATTAAAAAGTTGTATTGTAAAGCTAATAAATAAAACTACTGTTCAACATAACTGGCTATGAGTGAGGAATTTTAATGAAATGTCAAATTCTTTACTTGTATCGCACTCTGAGAAATGGCTCAGAGAGGATCATTATGTATTCACTTTAACCTCATCAAAGGAGAGACACGGTCAAGGAAGTGAGGTAAGAGAGCTTGAAAGCTGTTTTCTAATATGTTTTATAATCTTCCTCGTACCTGTTCAGCACAAAATGTCATTGACAAAGTTTATCACACCTTCTGACCCTTTACTGAATCATGCAGTTCTTTTACACTCATCACTTTTTTGCTAAATTAGTGAACATGTATATAATTAATAGATTGTTTCTTTTCTCCATCATGCACAGACATTGGTTTAAAATGTAAGAACATAAGAAATAGTATTTTTAAATTTTGAAAAAACCATATTAGATTTTCTGTATCAGCATGAACAACGGTCTGACAATGAAATAATCTGTTCTATATTCAAGAATGGATCAAATAGTGAACAATATGTTTTGGGGAAACTTTTAGTCCTCAGTAGCACAGCATATTAAAGCATGCTGAAAATATTCTTTAGCGCTACAACAAATTACTTGTGCTTATAAAGTTTGGCAAAATGTAATGTCTACAATATGTAACGTGACTGGGTGCAGGAGGAATAGTGCAATAGCTGAAAATCAAGAGTTAATGAGATAGAAGCCTGGTGGATGCCAACAATATGAATGATTCCAACATGGCAGATTAAAAACTGTTTAAGGCAGTGCAATAAAATAGGTTAAAGTGATATAGCTCATTAAAGGTCATTGTGATTTTCTGTTAAACCAGATAAGCTTGCTGGTTGGATTTATAATCTATCAGCTCTACTAGACTGAGGAATTAATTTTGGTTCTTTTGGTGAGTGCGTCTTATCTTTCCTCATCTACTTTCAGGTTTTGAGATGTGCCAGTACTGCATGTTTTTGTCTTACACAATCTTCTTTCTGGAGATACCGTTAACTGGGTTTGTCCCACTTTAGACTTTGACGTCTTTTTGGAGAGACTTTGACGACATTTGGCAAAAGTCATTAGACTTCAGTCAGAGATTATAGAAAACAAGAGTGTTGTTTTGATGAGTCATACTTAATATGACCAACATATTAAGCTGGTGGGTTTTTTTTTGCACTGTTCACATTGTGTGCTGTACTGTGCTGTGCTGTGTTCATGTGTGACATATCAACTCTTTACATTTAAAGAAGTTTTGATTTCAGGTTCTCTCAGAGCGCTCAGCACTAAAAGCCTGACTATAAAATAGCCTTCATAACAGTGTAATGGTTTAATATTTAGACATGGTACCATAGGTATAGTTTTGTTGGGGGAGGAGATGAAGTGCCCTCCAAATCTAATTAGCTCTCTGTGCACACAACACTGGGAAAATGATGCAGTCCAAACACATACCTTTGCGGGTACCACCCAAGTCATAATGTTGCACCCTGAAGGTACAGGTATAGTGAGTAAGTCCTAACTTAAGCTTAACCTCAAACCATGTCATAAACTGAACCTATACCCTGGTTCTCATTTTCACCCAAATTTAAACCCTAACTGTAACCTTATGCTATTTAAATATGTTGAGTTTCACCAGTTTGTTAACAGTTGGAACAACTGTAGATAATCTATAGGGGCTATAGTTTACTGTCGAAATTAAATGAGTTCAATATCAATAAAAACACATTCAGATTCTCATTGCTATTTAAATCCAAACCTGGAGAGGGGTAAGATTCATAAGCTGCTTTCACTGTGGTTCAGCTGCTCAGAGGTACTGTATCATTATCTGAGTGCATCATGTTATTGGACATTCTGTAATACAGAAAATGTAATAAACCCTGTAGTTCAATAATGGAATAGCACTGAAGAGGATCTAAGCCAATCAATAAAGTGTCAAACAGAGTGAAAAAGAACAATTTTTTCATGCTAATCAAAAACTAAACCTTAAAAATGACAGAAATAATAGTCTTTTAGAACTTTAGAGTATGTCAGCAATTGTAAATCATAGCCTGTTCTTAGTATTTTAAACAGGAACTGCATGAGATGTCCAGTCTTTGATACTTTCTGCTCCCTTTGGGTGAAAAAGTGTGTGTCTGGGTTTTTCTGACAGTGTAAGCTAGGTCACTCTGTTTGGGTCAGGTCACTCTGTGTGTTCCACTCACTCAAGGTTATTCCCCACCCAGGTTAGTGTTTCTTAACTTAGTGGCTACAACATCATCTCACGAGTGTCTCAAAAGTCATGCTACAAAGAAATATACCAACATAAATACAGAGAAAATCATTTTGATGAGCACACACAAGCTATACCTAATTGCTCCACCACAGAGGGCTAATATTGGCTATTAATTTGTACTTGTTCAGCCTGCTTCTGTGGGAAAGCCATGATTTACAGGTAACCTTTAAGCACTTGTTCTGAAGAAGGCCAAAGATTTATCTAGCTGTACTTTCTAATGAGTAGAATTGGATGCATTAGAGGGAAGGCACGGTAGTGTATTGGTCAATGCTGGCTTCAATTCCCAGCCAGGGCAGGCAAGTCCTTTTCTTTGTGGAATTTGTACATTCTCCCAGTGTCTGCATGGGTTTCTACCAGGTACTCTGGTTTCCTCCTACAGTCCAGACATGCAGGTCAGGCGAATTGTAGAAGCCAAATTGACTACAGGTGTGAATGTGTTTGCCTGTGTGTGGGGAGTAGTGAATTTTCTCTGCCTTTTGTTCTATGACTGCAACCATCTCAGCCTGCCCTGTTTAGGATAAGAGGCTCAAATAATGGTATGAAAGAATAAAATGCACATATATATATCAACATGTGTAGGGTAAGAGGTCAACAACAAAATTTGCACAACCAACAAAATCTTCTTTCTACTTTTCTACTCAACTTCTATAAATAATCCGAAAAATTGTCTGACATTCTATTGTCAACACTAAAATCAATATGTATTTAAGCTACATATACACAATACATATACATGGTGGGTTTTTTTTACAATTTATTTTCTGTATTTATTGAACTGCTTGTATTTTTGTCTGTTGCTTTTGTCTGTTACTCAATTGCGGTAGGATATGGGATATCAGAAAACATTTGGGATGTCTTTTCATTGATGTACTAAGTAAAATGTTAGAGTGGCATTAGCACTGTTTTATGATACAATAATTTCTGTAATTCTGACTGTCATAACTCAGCTCTGTTGCCAACTTAAATGTGCAGGTCCTATCAATTAAGATTCAAGATTCAAGATTCTTTGGGGAGTTTTATTTGGGTCATGGTTGAACAGACTTTTGGACAGGTACAGATTCAGAACTTGATGCTGGAACTTGAGGTTGTGTCGAACTTTGGTTCTGTTTTGGACCAAAATTTTAGGTCCACTTAAAGCACTAAACACAGAACGTTACATCTGTGCTGCCTCTGCCACGCCCCCAGTGGTACAGCTCACCGGAGCTCTGAGCTGGGGATTCCCTTTCATGCTCCCCTCTGTCTGCATCATAGTATGTCACGGCATGTGAGGTATGCCTCCTGTCAGACCTGATAACCTGCTTCCCCTTGTGTTGCCAGGTGTGTCGTTTTGTTTGTTAATTCAATGATTATTTTTTTTGTCAATTGTAATTGGTCCTTGTGCTCATGTTTCTGCTTTATAACCCCAGCCGATCCAGTAGCTGGCACGCGGTCACAGGCATGCTCCCATTGTCTGTTGGGCAAGCGGTCTCCCTTGCCTTTGGGTCATGATCTATGGTCCTCTGATACACTGGCTGGACAATAACTGTGGTCTCTTTGGGTGTAAGAGGTTCTACTCATCTAAGACAGGCCAGTGAACTTTTGACTTGGCTCCTGTGTGTATTTCATGTTTCTTAGTGTAAACCAGTGAGCCTGAAGTGCCCATAGGCTGGACTGCTCCTAAGTATCTCTGCAGGCACAGAGCCTCAGACCCTTGTGCTCCTCTGTGGTCCTGGATAGGAGCAACCCAAACATTGAGACTGTATTCATGGTACAGAGGTCCTGTCCGGTGCTGAACGGCTTGATTGTGACTGAGAGAGAGAGTCTTCTAGTGTTTCTGTTCTGTCCAGTCCCTTGCCCCTAAGTGACTATTTATGTGCCTTATTGTGATTTAAAGCCTGTTTGAATTCTGTTTAACTCCTGCATCAGTGTCCTCCTATCCTGAGCCAATATGACACAGAACGTCATGACTTTTTCAAAATTCAGAAGTTATATCAAAATCATCTGCTCAGGACCATCAAAGGGCTAGGAAGTAGAAATGCAAATAAGCACCACAGTTTTAAAAACTATTCCTAAAACAGTGTCCTAAAAAACTAGTCAAAACTCTAGTCAAAAGCTAGTCAAAAAAACTAGTCAAAAGCTGCCCCAAAATCTACTCACACCATGGATTCAAACCAGCGATCTTCTGATTCAGTGTCCAGTGTCTGACCGCTGAACCAATGAGGGAGCGATAGAAAGTTAGCGATAAAAGTTTATACTTCTTCAAACTTTAAAGAAGATCTCTAAGTCAGATACACAGACTTATTGACATTGGACTGATTCGGTTAAAATAGCATGTACAACAAAGTGTTTCACAACATGCTGCCTTCCTGTTTGGCATCATTGAACAAATGAGTTGACATCCCCTGGTGATCAAGTCCTGCAACTGCAAGAAATTCATTCGACTAGGTCTTTTCAGGGCGCTGGCCCACAGCCAGGGAGGACATGGTTTATTGAAGCGGTATGGAGGATGAGTATAACAAGGTGTGCAGGAGGGCCTGGCAGAGGCTAGCCTGGCTCATCCGAGCAGTGGGGGGGCTCAGGCGGGATTAGAGAGGAGCGGACTTGCAGACAGCGAGACAGTGAACTAATGAATGGCAGACTGGGGAGACAGCATGTGTTTTCATTCAGCCTGAATGGCAGAATAGTAATGAGAAGGAGCGCTTGGTGTCTTACGTAGGTTAATGAACTGAGGACACCGTAGAGACATCGATTTAACATGCCAGACACATGCGGCCTGGTAATGTGAAG
The DNA here is from genome assembly GCA_037577275.1 of Bryconaethiops microstoma. Lineage (NCBI taxonomy): Eukaryota > Metazoa > Chordata > Actinopteri > Characiformes > Alestidae > Bryconaethiops > Bryconaethiops microstoma. The sequence continues at coordinate 5,486 of JBBJLS010040853.1, forward strand.
TCTCCTGCAACGGTCCTAAAAGTTGCAGCTGTCCCAACTTTGAGAAAGAAATTTCAGGAAACATCCAATCAAAAAACTAAGAGCACACCATGGGATCATCTCTAATATCATGTTAACCAGCTGACTTCAAAATATCATAAAAGAGCAAATTGTTCGTGACAATGTCTAGCTGATATATAAATAATTATAAATAATTTTCTGGTATATAGTTTTATAGCATTTCAGGCATGTACAACAATTTGTAAACAGAATTGTATGATAAATATCATCACTGTCCAAAACACTAGCAAAACATTATTTATCTCCAATATGGTGACTTTACACGAGCAGACAAAACATTCTTCACCTCTAAAATCTATGTAAAAATAAGCCACTTTGGACCATTGCTGTTGATTCATTCATCATGAACATTTCACACAATATAAATCACCTTTTTAATGACATAAAGATAAAAAATGACACAAAATACCAGATTTTTTGGACAGTGATGATATATAATACTGATATATATTTATGGTAATAACGCAGTAGTGATAAGTACAACTGCTTCAGTACACATGCCTTCATAATAGAGAAGCCATTAGAGAAAAACTAGCCATGGGTGTAAGAGGTGGCCAGAATATGTGTTTCTGTGTGTGCGTGTATGTGTGTGTGTGTGTGTGTGTGTGTGTGTGTGTGTGTGTTTGTGTCTGTGCACATCACTCTATTGTGAGCTGATATCTTGCATAGAACGGTAAAGAAAATAAACAAAAAAACGCAAAATACAGTGCAAGTACTGTCTAATGCCCCCATGGTGGTGCAGTGGGTTGTGCTGTTGCATCACATCTCCAGGGTTGGGGGTCTGAATCTGGGTCCTGACCTTGTGCAGTCCTGAGTTTGTATGTTCTCCTTGTGATGGCATAGGTTTTTCTCTGGGGTTTCTGGTTTCTCCCATAGTCCAAAAATATGCGTGTCAGGTGAACTGGGGATTCTGAATTGACCATAGGTGTGAGTTCTGTGAGTGAATGGTGAGTGTGTGTGTGTATATGCATGCCCTGTGGTGGGCTTATCCAGGCCTGTTGGCCCCAGGATAGGTTCCAGGCACCTGTGGCCCTAGTAAGGATTAAGCGATTACAGAAAATGAATGAATGAAATAATGTGTAATATGTAAGACCACATATGGGTTAAACACGAGCAACATTTGTAAGCAAATTTAAATAGTGAAATTAAGAGATTGGACTAACCAACTGTCATGTCAGAGATGGAAGTTTTACTGTTATTGAAAACATTTTAAATGCATGAGCAGTAATGGAGGTTTTATGGACAGTGTCTACAGGTGTTGAAAACCATCTGTATTTGAATCCTAGTGTGGGAAAGGCAGAATTAAATACAAGGCTAGAATGAACAAACATTTACTTTAGGCTGTTATCTGAAAGTTTATTGATTAGCAGTTTAATCAATAGATAAAGAGACATCTAATGATTAGTAAGATCTTGAATTTATTTAGGTCTTGTTGAAATATCAAGAGACCAACACTGGAGCAAAATCAAAATTCCTTTTGTTCTTTGCATGTCCGAATGTAAGTTCTCTAACACTCTGTTATTATGTACTAGCTTTGTAAGGACTGTCAATCTAAAATTATTCAAGGAAATAAGCCATCAATTTAATGGTCTCGTTAAAATGTTTAAATAAAACTGTAAAAGAGTTTGACAACTGAAATTAAAAAGACAAAATTTTTTTATTTATGTCAGTGCAGGAGCATTATTTCACACAAATAATGTACCCTGAATGTACCCTGAAGATGATCAAATAGTTACTTTAAAATGTCAACCAATAAACTTTCAAAGTATGAGGATTTATTATGCTTTATTTATGCACAGCAAGAAGCCAGTGAGCACAGCGCCATGCTAATGCTGATTTATGAACATGGTGTGCAAAGGCTCATGATTGAGGAAGAATCCAAGCAGACAGCAAGCCCAAAGAGGAATATGTTACGTTGTGATAGATTTTCCAAATTATAGTATATGTGCATGCAATCATGACAAAAGTCAGAATGGGTTGGAAAATTCAAGATTGCATCATTTTTGTATTTGTCATTAAGCCACGGGCGGAAAATGTTCTTCCTCTCCCCTTGCTTTGCCATCCCGTGTCTTATAAATAGCCTTCTGGAGAAGTCACTTTGTAAACACCAGAGATGAACACAACGGAAAACAAATGTGACCTAGCATTGTGCATGAACATGACCTCACATTCTACTCACAGACCACTTTTTGCCACTTGTATTTCTTTCCTCCTCTCTTCTCCTATCATCTCAGCTACTCCACAATGATGTTTCTGTAGTAGAAGGTGGAGCACTTAATATCTACACTCACCATCAACTTTATTTGTCAAAAAGGCTACAGGAGACAAAATATGAAAAAAGTGAAAGGTATTTCATTTATTTTCGCACACACTAGGTCTAGTATATGAAGCCTATGGTACCAGCTGCAGTCAGTAATAAGCCTGCATGTTACATATGCAACTAGCACATGAGCATAGATGTACTATTTATGAGCCATGTGCTTGGTGAAACACAAAACACATTTCTGTTTTTCATGCATATACATTTGAATGAGGGTCATGCAAAATGTGAGAGGATCACATACAAGGATGGATGGATATATGTGTGACTGATAAATGGATGCAGATATGACATATGCTTGCAAAGTCTATGTTAGCAAGCTAAGATTCTACCAGAGATGCCCTGTCGATCACACAGAGATACACAAAGTTTTCTTCTTTTTTTCATGTTTTTTGTAGAAGCTTGTGATAGTTAAGTGGTTGACATGAACACATAGCTGTTAGCCTAAGTGCTTAGTGAAGAGGAGTGTCTCCAGTCTCTGTCTGATGACAGTGAGGGTCTCAGCCGTTCTAAGGGTTAGAGGATGCTTGTTCCATCACTTATGTACCAAAATTAAGAACAGATGTGATACATGTGTTTGACCTTTGAGATGAGAAGGGTCAAGTGCCTGAGGTTGTGCTAAGAGATTGTGCTGTGACCTGTGGTCTGATCAGTGCAGGTAGGTAAGATGCAGATGAATCATTTTTGGCTGAATGGATGAGCGTTACAGTTTTAAAACTTAATGCAAGTAGTCACAGGAAGCCAGCGAAGGGTCTGTCATAGTGAAGTGGCGTGTGGGAATTTTGGTGAATTAAAGAAGAGACATGCTACTGCCTTCTGAATCAGCTGAAGAGGCCCAGTGACCTTCAGAAGAAGGCCAGCCAGAAATGCATTGCAGCAGTCCAGTCTTGAGATGACAAGTGACATAAAAAGTATCTTCTTGGCTTCAGTGGTGTAGAAGGGATAAATTATCCTGATGTTATAAAGAAGGTACATGCAAGTTCTGCTTCTGGGGTGGGAGTGAAGACATTTCTAAAAGTGATGACAAAGTCAGGTCTTGAGGATGTATCACCTGTTATGTACAGTAGCTCAGTTTTGCTGGTTTTTAGCTTCAGTTGATGAGCTGTTATCCAGGTGGAAATATCATTCAGACATGCAAAGTTCTGGGTTGAGATCTGAGAGTTTTAAGGAGAGGATGAGCTGAGTGTCATCAGCATAACGGTGGAGGGAGAAACTATGCAAAGATATATCACCAAGAGACAAAGTGTATTAGGAAAAGAGAAGTGGGCCAAGCACTGAGCCCTGAGGAACACCAGTGGCAAGTCTTTATGGGGCAGACATTGACCCTTTCTATGATGATAAATACATCCTTCAAAGCAGGACACAATCCATTGCAGAAACAGTGATTCTGAATTTGGTGAGTGAAATTTGGAGGATGGGTTGGTTGACAGTATCAAATGCTGCAGAAAGTGAAGACAGCATATAACAATCTCTCTTTCAATGTCCTTTGTCAGTGCACAGTTTAGCTGTTTTGCCTGTATGAGAAGTGCAGTTTCTGTTGAATGTGCTGCTTCATATCCAGATTGGTTGGATCATGAAGTCCGTTTTGTGATAGAGATAGGCTATGTTAGTTTTATATAGCAGAATATTAAGAGAAAGAAGTTACCTGTCTGTAGTTGTTCACATTAGTGATATCAAGTGTGGTCTTTTTAGCACTGGTGTGACTATAACTGATTTGAATGCCACTGGAACATGGTCTGTTTCCATTTATTATATGAGCAATTTGTGGAAGACGATCTATAGATGTGGTCTGAAGCATGGGTGACAGGATTGTATGTGGTGGTGTAGGATTGCAGGATGTCAGGAGCTAAAGAAGATCATCGGTGAAAAGTGAGGAAAAGCAGGTAAGCAGAAGGTAGATGGCAATTTGAGAGTAGGTAAGAGAGGTGATGAGTGCAGTAAAAGAACCTTCTAATTTTGTCAACTTTTTCATCAAAGAAAAAGGCAAAGGAGCTTGAGGACTTTGCCTCCTTCTTCAGTGAAAGATTTTGTGAGGGTTGGATGCAAATTCTTCTAGCTTGACTTTGATAAAGGAAGACTTGGCAGCCAATATCACAAGAGTAAACCTGGATGAAAGAGATTGGTATGAGGACAGAGATGTTCTAGAGTTGAGGATGACAGAATGACAGAGGAAAGAGCAGGTGGACAAAATGAGCAAAGACTGCGGCAAGCGGTTGAAGGGATGAGGATAGTGTGTTGGAGTAGGTCTGACGAGAATGTGAATGACAAAAGACTATGGTCAGTGAGATGAAGAGGGTCAGCCAAAATGAGTGTAGGCATGGTTCTGGTGAAGACAAGGTTTCATTTTCTGTTTTGTTTCCTGTGTGGATGGCAAAGTATCTTTGTAGCCTAGCAGAAACAATCATTTAGAGGGGCTCAACCGAGTTTCTAAAGTGTCTTGCTATCTTAACATAAATTTATTTATATGGATATAGTAACAGGTGTGCACCCTTTCAACATCAGGGCCTTTGAAGAAAGTGAACTCCCTTAGAAGTGGAAAGGTTGTGTGATAGCACCTCATTAAACCTTAGAGGAATGTTTATCAACAAAAATAAAATAATCACAATTGCTGTATGTGTAAATTGCAGTGTGTTTGTATCATTCAAATCAGAATGTTCATGACTTATTTTTGAGTATATATCAGCCGTAACATTAAAACCGACCACCTCTGAAGGTATCTGGCGCCAGGATGTTAGGAACAGTTTCTTTAAGTTCTGTAAGTTGCAAGATAAGCTTCTTGCAATAAGTCCAGATTTAGATCTGAGGAATTTAGAGGCCAAGTCAACACCTGGAACTCCTTAAATCATTCCTCATCAATGTTTGCAGTGTGACAGGGTACATTCTACTACTGAAAGTACTACTGCCATTAAAAAATACGGTTGCCATGAAAGGGTGGACTAGGTCTGCAACAATGTGTAGGCAGGAGGTGAGTGTCCAAGTAACAGCCACATGAATGCCAGGATCCAGAGTTTTCTAGCAGAACACTACCCAGAGCATCGCATCCTCCACTGGCTTGCCTTTTTCCCACAGTTCATCCTGGTGCCATTTCTTCCCCAGGTCAGCAACACACATGCACTTGACCATCTGTGATGTAAAAGCTTTTGCTGATGGACAGGGGTCAGCAGGGGCACTCTAAATGGTCTACAGCCCTGTTTGCAGCGAACTGCGTCCTGATATCATTCTATCATAGCCAGCATTATTTTTTTAAGCAATTTGTTTTATAGTAGCTATTTTGTGGGGTTACACCAGATGGGTTAATCTTTATCCCCACACAAATTAACAAGCTCTGGGCCTCCATGACCCTGTAGCTGATTCACCGGTTGTCCTTCTTTGGAGTATACTTTGGAGATGCTATGACCTGGTTGTCTACCCATCACAATTTGTCTCTTGTCAAAGTGGCTCAAATCATTACACTTGCCCATTTTTCCTGCTTCCAACACATCAACTTCAAGAACTGACTGTTCACTTTTGGCTTAATATATATCACTCCTTGACAGGTGCCATTTACATCACCTGTCAGTGGTTTTAATGGTTTTAATGTTGTTGTAACGTTCTGTGCAGGGGTGCTGGAGGACGCACATGCACAAACTGGGATTTAATTTTTTTACAACCAAAACACAGAGTAGTGTAACAAACAATATGGAAAAAAACAGAATAAAAACATATAGAATGAAGGGATTACAGTTAAATCCAGGTGAGGGTTTGGATTGACTAAAAAACATAATGAACTCAGACTGTGACACTTATACAAAGTGCAAACAAGGAAGAGCTGCTAGTAGGTGATGTTAAAAATCAGACAGATGTGAACAATAAGTGGGAGGCAGTCTAGGGACGGAGCTACACATGTAAACAAAATCCACGTTGAACGGAAGAATGCGAAGTGGAACAGAAGAAACCAAAGACAGGAACATACAAAATGAGGCAGGGTGTGAGTTTATACACACACAGACATTATATATATACATATACAGAACACCAACGTATACAGCGCACCCACGTATAGTGACAAACCGCGTTGTTGTGATGTGGTAAAAAAATGCCTAAAAATACTTATTTTTATATTGTAAACATTAAATTTGCCCCCAAATATGCTCCCAAAACACTTTAATTTCATTTTAAACTCAACGTAATATTACCCTGAAAGAAAATGTAAAGGTAAACCCATATTTGTACTTTATAGTTTACACTGAACTCCCGCAGTGCTAGAATGTAAATACCGATGTTCCCCCTGTATAGACTGTACTGTAATACATGCATGGGCATTTTCTTTGTTATGCACTGTCATTTTGGTATAAGCAGTTAAATACAGTAATAAATTAATTTAATTTACAGGGATAAAAATACAGGGCTTTAAGAAGAACAAAACGAAAAACACTTAAGACGCTCCACGGGGGAAATTCTGGACTGCCGCTGTGTCAAAGGGCAGCAGCCAATCAGCAGCAAGGAGAAATAAATAGCGTTTTCGGATTGACTACGTTCAAACCTCCCACCTCTGAGTACAGCGAGGGATGCATCAAAGGGCAGCAGCCAATTAACAGCAAGGAGAAAGATATAGTGTTTTCGGATTGGCTACTTTCAAACCTCCTGAAAGTACAGCGACATTTCACCATCCCAAGACGCGCTTTCTTTGTGTTTCTCTCAACAGTACCAAAAAATGTATAGTTGTTTTTTTATATGGAAATGTATCTGAATTTACTTTAATATTTATGTAACAAAATTAGTAAATTATATTTTTCTTAATAATTTAGCACTTAAATATATGAAAATGTATATATTGCCAAGAAAAAGCTGTGACGTCCGGGCCTCGTCTGCCATGTCCCCTCGTCATCGTGTAAGGTTTATGTTTGGGCATGGTGCTTAGCAACCCAGCACAAGGACGAGGAGGCATGGCGGACGAGGCCCGGATGTCACAAAAGCAAAAGAAATGCGGAGGATATCTGCAGTTTACGTGTTAGTGCGGGGGCGCTAATTGTTTCTGCGAACAATTGTTAGTTCGGTTCTCAGAGCAAAACCTGTGTTGGATTGAAACCGGACTGAAACATTTGTCACTGTTTTAATTATTAAAAACAAGAAATGTGTAAAATATATACATTATTGAATGTACCTGAGTATGAGCATCCCCTGATCCCCTGATGGAGTGCAGGCCTCAGCCTTAGCCCAGTTTAGTGCCAGTGAGGGAATTCCCCTATAATTCCTAAAATAAAAAAGAACCCAACTGTTTTAAAAAATGGAGAGAAATTCAGCCAAGTAACAGCTTGTGAATCCTGGCTGTTTAGCAAGGAACTCTTACTGGACTATAACCTCCATAAGCCAAGCTGTCCTCCAAGACATTCTCTCTCTAGGTTCCCCATATGCTAAATGCACAGTGGTTTGTTTACATTGTTAAGTGGAAACAGAGTGGTCCATCTGTTTATGCTGTAACTGTAAAACTTTTCACACTGTTGCTTCAAACCAATGCAATATTCTGGCTAAGAATTTGCACCATTTTCCATCCAAAATATGTTTGTGCAAACTGCACAGCCGAATCTTCAAACTAGATCAAATTGTTATTTCAAATAGACTCCCTTATGTGCTACTGTTTGACTCTCATGAATAGAAATGAACAAATGTTCATGGCACAGCTAAATATATGAGTATGTTGTACAGTATTAGAAACGCTGTGTTACTTTTTAAACCGCACAGTTTCATTCAGATAAACAGAGATGATCACACCAGACCACTCTGTTATGCTAGTTCCAGCATAGCGCTTTGCAGACATGCCAGGCCTACTATGAAGCAGTCAAAAACCTGGCCTCCAGGAGCCATTTCTGCTCTTCAGGATTATTTGAAGTACACTGACTGAAATACAGTCCCCTTCAAAAGTATTGGAACAGCAAGGCCTAGTCCTTTGTTTTTGCTGTACATCCCACCCCATCCCACCCCAGCCCAACCTCAGACACGAATCACACGAGCTAATGACACAAGATATAAATGAAACAAAAGAAGCAAAGACAAATAAAACATATAGCATTCAAAGCATATTATTAAG
>JBBJLS010040914.1:0-7500 GCA_037577275.1 Bryconaethiops microstoma
TCATTGCACAGAGAAAATGTCACTTTTGTTTTCTCCGTACATATGACAATAAACGCTTTGAACTTGAACTTGAACTAGAAATACAGTAACAGTAGGTAGTTGGTAAGTTTCCTCACACAAAAACAGACCTAGGGCGAGTAGAAAGTGCAGCAGCTCTATCTGTGTGGCTCATGTGCCGTATTGTTGTGTTATCATTGTTATTATATTAAGATGCAGTAGGAGAGCAAGAGAAACCCCAAAAGCTCCTCATCGATCCCACCCCTCCCCCAATAACTAAAGCACCCGAGTCGATAGCCTCTCATAATGACTATCCACACTCCACCAGCAGATATAACTACATTGTCGATGTGGCCACCTCTGGAGCACACACACACACTCATACCACATTCGATTAATATAGACCTAAAACTGTTGCAAAGAGTTAATGAACTGCAAAACACGCACACGCCCACACACACACATACACCTTGCACTCTTATTAACAGCAATAAGCAAAGTTTACAAATTTAAGCTGCTAAACAAACAATATTACTGGTACTGAATAAATTATCTAGCCAATCAAGAGTTCCTTCAAGTAGTTTTGCTTTGCTCTGACAGAATGGGCTACAGAGGAACAGTTGTAAAGGTATTTAGTGGCAGGACTCAGGGGGACCTGAGAGGATAATACCCCCACCCCAGAAATCTAATAGGCCATTACAAACCCATTAAATCCTGGGTAAGCTTGTGGATTAGTGGTAGGGAGTTGGCCCTAAGATCAGAAGGTGGTGGGTTCGAATATCTGGACTTCTAGTGACACCACTGAAGTATCCTTGAGCAAGGTACCCCACACACTGCTCCCCAGGCACCCCTCATTGGTGGCAGCCCCCTACTTCACTAGGTAAATGGGTTAAATGCAGAGAAAGAAGTTCACACTGTGTGCTGGGGTGTGTTTATGCATGACTTTAAGGGGCAACTTTACTTTGTAGGCTTTGTCTGTTGCTTCTTTAACAAATGGGAAAAAGTTGGGGCTCAGTGTGGTTTTTATTTATTTTCTTGGTTGTTGTGTTTTTGTGAGTGCATTGTGTTTTTCTTTCTTTTTTTGCTACTTCTGGCTCTACATCTTCCTGTTGCTAAGCAACAGACTGTCAATCACTTATGCTCCCTAGCTGTTGTTTTGACATCTATAGGCAGAAACTTCTGTTACTTGCCCTTTCAGAAAGTGACCTGCTCTCAACCAGTTCCTGTAGTGCTTTGCATGTACTCCTAATGAATAATGCTCGCGCTAAGCACGATCTACAATGGAAGACCACCCTGCGACCAGGCCCTACAAATTAGCTCATGAAATGTTTTACTAAGTAAATATCACATCTAAACTACATCTCCTAATTCAAATATCTGACCTATTTCATTTTTCTTAACTGCAAAAAAGTTTTTACTCTATAACTCACTAAAACGTTCTACAATCCTTTATAATACTCTACAACTCTCTACGACTTTCTATAACTCTCCAAACTGCTCTGTAACTTTCTATAATGCTCTTTCTTTTTAATGCTCTATAACTCCCTGTGACTTTCTTTAACTAACAACTGTTTACAGTTACTTTCTATAAATCCTGATAACACTTTATAATGTTCTACTCGATAATTCCCTATAAAGCTCTATTGATTTCTATGAAATTCTATAATGCTCTATAACTCTCTCTGACACTCTGTAACACTATAACTCTGTAGCGCCCTATAAACTACTTTTAATCATATGACCATAAAATCACACTATGACCCCCAAGCTTCACCTCCTCATCAGATCCTGAGGCCCAGGAGAACTGGTCTGGTCAAGGACATAATGGCAAAGAGTCGAAAGGAAAAATAACATATCACGGTAATTATTACTTAACTCTGAAAATCCTCCTCCAAAGCACCATTTTGGTCACTGGCCTCAAGTGGCGCATGCGAAATGAGGGGTTCTGGAAAATGATTGCCTACTGCTTCATCCGAGTCATCTTGCAATCAGAGGAATTAAAGCTTCAAAGTAGTAAAACCTATCAATGACTGACACTTTATGACATCTCTGGTAAATTTAAAGACCGTAATTCCAAGATAACACCAATGCGACATTTAGGCTGTCATCACACAAAGGTGCACTTTGAGGCTGTTTAACATTGATGAAGCAACGCTGCCGCTCAATTAGTGATAAATGTGGAGGAAAGGGCAGCAGGTGCAGGCCGTTGTGAAGTAGAAGTACAAGAACTAGATAATCTGAAGATATGTTCTATTTTATTCTTGTTTCAAGTGTCTGGTTGACCTTGTAAACAATACAGGAAAAAACTCATATAAAGACCCATTATCAAGTAATGAAGCTGTGCTGAGCTTTGACGTATTGAAGACGTTGCCTTGAAGTGAAGCTGTAGATTAAGTGCAGGTAGAAGGTAAGTTGCAGAGCAATCATGATCTTGTTGAACATCTGGAGACCACCAATTAAACATTTTGGGCAAAATGTGGGTGGAAATGTCTTACGTTAGTCCATGGATGTAACATAAATAGCATGGCTGAAAAGCCCCCTCCAAAATAGCCAATTTAAACAAACAGATGTATGAGGCAGACTGTACTTTAGACTACATGATAGCTAGAGGCCAAATTTTATGATGGGGTTTCCAGTCATCCGCCGCTTTTTGCTTGAATGCAACTCAGTAAAGGAATGTAGGGGCATGTTTTAGAAAGTTTTCAGCCTTTCTAGTCCCCAAACACGCAATCTTATACAGAACATTGGATGCCCCACAGCGTCCCACAAACTCCCAGAAGATTTCACCCAGTATCATTTGTCCAGCTCAAGTCTGCACTCCCATGAAGCCTCACTGACATTAAATATTTGACATAGTTGATTAACATGTCAGTCATGGTCTTCAGGCCCTTTTCATTCACTGTGAAGTCCCATCAGCATTTTATTCCCAATTAATAATGAGCGAGAAATTTACCTTAGAACATTTATCTTTGGTAGGCTTTGCTATGGATCAGCATTTATTTTTTAATTTGTTATGTTTATTTTGTCAAATGTAATGTATCCTTAGTCCCGCAGGAATGCAGACTTCTACCTCAGATCACTTTCCACAACTGTGGCTGTCTAATTATCGAAAGGTGCTGACATTTCAACATTGCAATACTGGTATAGTGGTTTCATTGAAATTCTAAAGTAAAGTAAAGGGACCCCTTATAGTCACATATGAACACACCACAGCACAGCACACAGTGTGAACGTCTTTCTCTGCATTTAACCCATTCACCAAGTGAAGCAGGGGGCTGCCACCAATGAGGGGCACCCAGGGAGCAGTGTGTGGGGACGGTATCTTGCTCACGGGTACCTCAGTGATGACACCAGCAGTGCTCTGATTCGAACCTACAACCTTCTGATTGCAGGGGCAACTCCCGAACAGCCAGACCACCAGCTGCCCCAATATGTAATACGTAATTTAATATTTTATACATTAAAAAATAATGTATTACTTTAGTGTACTGTTAGGAAATACACTCATATAAATGCCTTTCTTAATAAATTAAATTGCACTAAGAGATACATTTTACTGCCATACCAACTAACCACAGAGTAGAAATTGTGTCTTAGCCATTGCTTAAGTCAACAAAAGCCAATAGATGTTCCAGATTAGAACAGATGAGCACATTTTGGCTTCTTGAGGGGTTAGACTGGCTTTATCATCAGAAGATCATGAATTGGTGATGCCCATTCTTGACTGGGCATGTTCTACCTTCACTTGAGATGGTAGAGGCCTGGCTAAGAAGTGGGAATTGACTATGACTACATTTGAAAAGATTTGTATCCTAGGTGCAATCTCCCTTAAGTACAGCACTAAAAAGCTCAGTTAAATGCATTTAAGAAATGTTTAATCATTGCTTAAGTGTCAACAGTGGTTCCAAAATAATACACTTCATGTAGTAGTGTGTAAAAATTGTAAATATTATTGCATTTAAATATAATATTTTCATATTAAGTGCATTTGTATTCATTGAAACAGTGCATGGCTACTGCAGATATGGAAAATAAATGAATTAAACCTATTCAAAAACAAGGTCCACCATAAAACCACACATAGATCCGTCTCAAACTGTATTACACTGTTGTTTTATTATTTATCTATTAGTACTTTTACCAGGTGCTATTAAACCATCCTGAAGTCTATATTTGTGTACGTGTATTTAGTGGCGGTCCAACATGACCTGTTGCTTTATCTTTTGCCCCATTTCTCTCAGCTCAGTTCAAGCTATACCTGAACTAAGCCTCTGGCTCCTTTATTCGCCATTTCATCAATCTCCTTTTGATAGTAAAGCTCCTGAAATGGAAAAGCTCTAACAGAAAACCCAGTCCATTCACACCACTGGACTGCTTCCCATATGGTATAAATAGGCAGGACAATGTGTGGACTGAGGAGAAGCAGACTAGAGCAAAGCAGTGTGTGTGCTGGAAGGGTGTGAGAAGAGCATGTTCCAGGAAGGAAAAAAAAAAAATCTTCAAAAGGACATTGTCTTTTGTGCACCCGTCAGTTTTGTGAATTGCTTTGCCACTGTGTATGTTTTTTTATATCAAATATTGTGTGTTACAAAAAAGGAATGCTTTCCCATTGATTGCAGCAACAAAGGAGCAACTGGTGGAGAAAATCTGAGTTCACACGTGCTGACCCAAGTGCCGAGGCTGATGGGCCTGAGCTCACACAGTGGAGATGTGGCGGAACTGGGACGTTTCGGTCCAGTTGATTAGAGTTGTTGGAACAGTCAAGAGGGCCCAGACTTCATTGTTGTGGTCGGAATTCATCCTTTAATTGCTCTGTGTTTGCAGGCTCGAGCCTATAGGTCTGTGTGTGACTTTGCATGCGAGCATGGTCGTATGTATTTATAGAGGTTTAGATAAACAGGACATCTCTGTCCGAACTGAAAACCTCTGCGACGTCTGAAAAAAGTAATGCCAATGATAAAGGCAGTTTATTCTATTCATGACTGTGGTCGTGGTTAGTAGTCATTCTAATTCTCTTTAGAATTAATCAGGCTGTTTTTGTTACTTTAAGACTCATATGTGCAAATGTCCCTGCTCTGATTGGCTGCCTTGTATTTCGCTTAATCTAAAAAGCACGCCGCACGGTAAGTTCCAATTGGCATCCTCAGGAAGTCCAGCCAATCCTTTCCGATGTGTGGGTTCTCTGGAATGCAGTGATAAATTGGCTGCAGTGATAAATTTCCGTCTCGGCGGCCAGGAACAATACAACATTTAACAACTTTGCTCCGTATCTTTCACTGCTCCACACCTTCTGAAGTAGCGACACTCTTTATCACTTCATATGTGACAGAGCTAAACAGCTGTATTTTGATTGTGTGGTTATTTGTCGGTGGGTTCCTGGTTGTTACACCACATCAGACTGAGGAGTGAATTTAACTTAAACAATATTTACACAGTATAACAAACTATAGGCTCTCTGACCCATAAAACGCGAGTGACATGGCTCTGTCCCGGAAGGACAACAAATAGTAAATTGCCATCATGTGGCCAAACAGCTTCTTATATGGAAAGTCCTCCAGTTTGTGTTGATGCTCGAGGTGTCAGACGTCATGCTCAGCTTTGTTTGGTGTTCCTGTGTCACATAGAACCAAAGTTATTGCGATTTAAAAACGTAATAATAATAATCACTACTGGGGTTTTAAAAATGGCGTCACACGCAAATGCCTATAAAGAACAAAATGGCCAAATTTCTTTTAGTTTAGAAACAAATGTCATAGAAACAAATGAAAAAGAAAAAAAAAACCCCACAAGATCTTTGAACCCGGGTGAACTTTCGGGATAGTCTCCGTCCACAAGTCCGTGGGGAAAACCCTGAATTGGATTTGAGAATTGAGTTACTCTCATGACCTTGGGGAATTGAAGATGGTTGGCCTAGAGGAACAGGCCAAAATTGAAACACAATGCAGCAAAAAAAGTGAATTATTCCTTACAATGGTTGTCTCACATCTGTAGTGACTTTTCTTTGTGAAAAGTACCAATGCTGCTAATTTGTGGTGTCTGAATACAGTAGTAATAGCACCCCCCTGACTTGTTCTGGTTAAACTGGGGTGTTTCTGCTTACCCCATGTTATTACCCTTCTTGTTTTCCCCTTTGTGGAAAATGCAGGATAATGGCTTTGGCTCACAATTCCCATATTTGCTTCCCTTAGGGGAATCCCATAAACTCTCCGAATCTGCATGGATTAAACTACAATAAAAATAACAAAGTGTCTGTCCTTGCTCCTCTGAAATGATGACTTTACAGGAAAAGTTTTAGCATGACAGGCTTTTATTCCATTTCAGTTTCGCCGTTCTTCGTTAACTGCCCACACAGAGTAAAGAGGAGCACCTATATAAATAAAGCCCACTAAAACAAACAGTTATGAGCTGACAGTGATGAAACAGTGAAGGTCCACTCTTAATCCAGAAGGAGATCTGATTGAACTGCCTTCAGTCATAACACTCCTAGGAATTCCTCATGAACTCGGGTCACAGTAAGTGTCAAAGAGGTCAAATTCCAATGTTTTGATAAAGTTCATGCATTTTGATGTCATATTTCCAGCGTTTGCCCAGCTCTTCTGGGAGCATCCTTACTGTTGCGTGCCTTGGAAAAGCTCCACACCTGCTTCCATGTCCGTCTTATGCCACTCAGCAATAAACAAGAAGAAATTGCATTTTGGCCTAATGTGAGTGCGAGGTCTGTCGCTTCAGCGGTGTAAACAGACACAAAGCAGACGCAGCTGGGCAATATGTAGAAATGCGCTGTACTGAGGTGCTCTCAGTCACGTCTGATAGTTTGAGTTTTGAGGGACTAAGCAATGAGAATGCACCGACAGTCTCGAAGTAAATTTACTAATAACGTCTTAAAACAGGATTGCATACATGTTTTGGGGTTCAGTAACTGCAGCTTGCTCTGAAAAACTCTTCTCCAGTGCAATCTAAAATACTTCAGTTGTAGCTAGCCCCAAGTAGACAGTAGCTAAATTCCAAAAGCAGTTTGGCACAGTCATATACAAAAGAGGGGTAAATAATTAGCTCACAGGGCTGTACAAGATAGCATTCTAATGGGAGAACCCTTTTACCAAAATAGGTACTGTACTAGTGTTTAAACTTATAATAATAATAAACAAGCGCGCGCACACACACACACACACACACACACACACACACACACACACACACACACACACACACACACACAAATCATTTCACCCGTGTTTCATTGCTGTTTGTCTGTTATTGGGTGCTGGAGATGTTTGGAGAGATGTTCTGAGAGTCTGCTTACACTGAAGCTGCGAACTTTGCATGGAAACTCGTCTCCCCCCGGGAGCAGGATGGGCAGACGCCGGAAGCTTCGTCCGGCCTGAGAGCAGAATTTAAAAACAGGACAAATGAAAAGACTCAGATTTACAGGAAGTCACTTGTCCTCTGCATTGCAGGGAGACACGATGTGAGGAAATTTCACATTCAGGGTTAATCTTCAGA
>JBBJLS010040914.1:12500-13930 GCA_037577275.1 Bryconaethiops microstoma
CACGTTTCATCTAGTTTGTTATAGAAAAACAAGGTCCCCTCAGAGTCCAGAGCCACGATCAGAACTTTACAACAGGCTCCTTCTGAGAAACAGCAAGTTCATATTTATAAACCTGTTCTCAGGTTCCAGAAGAAACATTTTTCTTTTACCAGGGAGCAGCAGAAACAGTCTGTGTTCAGTAGAAAGTCCCCGTTAGAGTGAGGCGAAGTGGTCGAGCGCAAAAAATGCGTCAAACTTTCAAACTTTAGTAATAAAAAATACTGCATTAATATAGAGCTGTGGTATTATCAGTACAGGGTTTGAAAGGTGCTTTGATGTTTAAGTTTACAGTTCCAGCACCATAATAAGAAGTGAACCTTTTTTCCTGGAGAAATGAGAGCAACAGTATCTCACCTTCCTGGAGCCCATCCATGTGGAGCAGTTTGATGATGTCACCTCTCTGGAGACTAAGCAGGCTCTTGTCATCTGTCACGTAGCTTTTGATAGCAACAACATACTCCGAGCCCTGAAGAGACATACAATAAACCATGAGCCACTTCTACTGGATCCAGTCTGGTACACAGACCTTCCCTTTCGAAGAGCTTTTCGAAGAAGCTGTGATGAACATGAGCGTCGTTTTCAATTGTTTGACACAAAGGATGAAATATATGTTGGAGGATTCAGTCCGAGGTGACAATCGTTAGACCAATTATTAACAATTATCAGCAGAGGGGTGTGATGCAGTAGAAAGCTAAATGTATTAGTCACTGTTGCTGTAAGGAGAACCATTTTATTTTTATTTTTCACCATTTTTGTTTAAGAAAATACTTTTTTCATACTGGGATAAAACGAATTGCTCATGACCTCCTCGGCCTTTAGAAAATGAACTGAGGTTGAAGATTATGTCTGAATAGGCATGATTTGGCATCTTGGGATTTGGAAGTGGGACCTTCTGGAACCTGGGATTAGAAGATTGACTTGGCCAATCGGTCAATCACACTTTGAAGCACCAGGTTTTAGCTGCACATTGTTCCATGTGCCACAGCTTGTCAGAGTGTTGATACATCAGTACTGAGCATCACATCCCAGATTTTCTTGATGTTAAACATCCTGCTCAACTACTATTGAATTATCTGCAGCTCTCTTCATCATTGTGGACTCATCTAAAATTATTACAAATTATTTGAAATGATTTGAAACCAAGGAAGCTGTTAAATATTTGCAAAATATTAGAACTATTTTATGCATGCACCTTAGGCACCTATGAAAACTGCAAATTTTGATTTGTGATAAATAAAGTGTCTTTCTGACAGCAGGGCTAAAATTAGAATAAATGCAAATAAACAGGAAAGCAGCAAAAAGGAACAAGATAAATTTAGTTTGTAAAAGTAGTTGATATTGTGTGAGCTGGTGAGGAGAACACAGGTTCGGTTCCAGATTCCTCCTCGGTT
>JBBJLS010040925.1:0-13930 GCA_037577275.1 Bryconaethiops microstoma
CTCCCTCTCTCTCTCTCTCTCTCTCTCTCTCTCTCCCTCTCTCTCTCTCTCTCTCCCTCTCTCTCTCCCTCTCTCTCTTTCCCTCTCTCTCTCTCTCTCTCCCTCTCTCTCCCTCTCTCTCTTCCCCTCTCTCTCTCGCTCTCTCTCTCTCGCTCTCTCTCCCTCTCTCTCTCTCTCGCTCTCTGTCTCTCCCTCTGTCTCTCCCTCCCTCGCTCTCTCTCTCTCTCTCTCTCTTTCTTTCTCCCTCTCCCTCTCTCTCCCTCTCTCTCTCGTTTTCTCTCTGTCCCTTCATGCATTTTATTCAGCCTGAAGGGTTCTTGGGAAGAGGCGGAGGAGACCTCTGAAGGTCGAGTTGAAAGCGGCCTGCTGGAAAGGCCAGAGCAGCCATGCTCTCCTCAATCAGCCCTTTGTCTCAGTGCAGTTCTGCCAGGGGCTTGGCCCATAAAGCCCCCTTAGTTCTGCCATGTTGCTGTAGTGCTCAAACAAGTTTGAGAATTAAGAATTTGGAAGACTTTTTTCCACACTGCCTCAGCCCACCCCACTGCCCCCTCCTCAGCCAGTGTCCGTACGGAGCTGGAGAGCCCTCAGCAGTGCTTGACTGGGGATTTCCCGCATGGAAAAACTGAGCAGGACACTGCCAGAGAATACAAGAGCAGTTACTTTTTAGAGAGCTGAGAGATGGTTAGCCAGCTTCTGTAATGCTGTTATTTAGGCCGTCCAGGAGTTCGGGATGGTGGCAGCTAATAGGGATGTCCTGATCTGATCTGAATCATCAAAAGTGATCAAGGCATCAGTTCTGCTTGTATTAAACTTAGGTCAACTACTTTTTTGTTTACTCTTATTTCTGACTTAAGCAAGTTTCTTTTTTTTCTACTTTCATAGAGCTGGCATTAACAGGCACTGGCTACAATTTGTGGCAGAAGTTAACAAGCGTTCTTGCAGCATGAAACATTTAAAAAATGATTAAGAAAACCGACCATAATATCTGCACTTGTGGTTAAACAAGCTACTGGTAAAAGCCGCTCGAATTCTGACACTTAATAAAATATAGATTACATTCGGTTCGAAAGTAATCAAACCAGTTTAAAACCTTGCGGGTATCATTTTTGTCATTTATAGTGCTGAAATATAAAAGTAGTGCATTCCTGACCGCATAAAATACACATTTCCAAAAAACGTAGTCCAAAGAAAACTAAACATATTGGGAGTGTGATGATCTCTGGTCATTGTGAAGTTATCATGGTTGGATTAACTCAAACTATAGAAAGACATTGTCCAATCAACCATAACATTAGTTAATGGAACATTAGTCTTGCATCTGCTGGATAGTACAGTGTACATCTAATACAGTGACTCATTTCGGATCCTGGCCCATGAGTTCATGTAGCCCCTTTTAAACTTAGCTAAATAAAATCGTGATGGTAAATACTAATGTAAGCAATCTGGTGTCCTGATTTGGTGGGTCAGTGCAGGCTCACGCAAGAGATCAGATTAGCTGCACGTCAGTGCCAGAAACGTTGAGGGTAGTTTTAGATGTTCACCTTTACACTGATCACATCGTGGGTGCTGCCATGAAGCCAGATCTAAAAAATAAAAAATAAAAAAAAAACACCTGACTGCTCGCACACTCTTTTTTTTTCATCTACTTCTGCTTTGTTTTTGTCTGAGGTTTTGAGACAGAAGTGTGATGTTGTGGTAGCGTGACCTCTTCTCGGGTTGCAGAACGGGGGAGGGTGGCCATCTTGTGCCAGTGTGGGCTGTAATTAGGAGAAACTGAGCTGTGTTTGGAAAGGCACTCTCTCTCTAAAAAGGTCCAACTAATGTAATAGATTAGCAATCACTCAGTGTCAGCTGCTCCAAGTGATGCAATGTAATTTTGGCTACAGTAATGGAATTGTTACAAAACGTCAGTGACGAGGAGGTTTGGCGTTGTGCAAAAGTATAGAAGCCACCACTGAGTTTCACAAAGTGTTTATATTTAGGTTATTTGTTTGCCAACAACCACCACGATCACTGACATCTTCTCAGTCTGGTTAAAATACCCCTTAGGATGAACAATGACACAACTGTAGTAACAAGTATCAAGCTTTTGCACTTTCTGTTCAGTTCTACATGTGATATGATGACCCCGCAAGAATCTCTCAACTTGACTCCACAAGAATCTCCGCTTCAACTATTTTTATTACTCCGGTATACAGTTAATACATCGTACAATGTTGCTTTGAAATATTGACCAAATATATACGCATGTTTTTCACAACCTCCTGAATTGAAAGAAAACCCTCTTTGGCACCTTTGTTGTTTCTTAGTTCATGAACATGTCATTGTCTTGAAAAATGTCATTTGTATGTTTATCTTTACAAAGGCAATGCTGCTTCCTAAATTCTGGCCTGTAGTTGATGAATGTGAGCATGTGTGTATATGTGAGCTCCGCTCCACAGTCAGCCCCTTTATAGGCTCTGACTACTCTAAAGAATGGCTCCCCACGGCAAGTAGCAGCTAGCTGTAAGAAAGAGCACAAATATTGACTTCCTTGCCTCACTCAGAGTGACAGACTGAGTCCAGAAAGCCAGAAAGAGCTCACATTTTGGCATATGAACGAGAATGGGACACCCACAGCGCTGCAGCTATTTAAAGCTCGCATACTTGCAATGACTATAAAGGGCTAATCCCTGATAACTTGTACAGGAAGGAATAGGTCTTCTGAGTAGAAGGTAGAATGTCCATTTGCTACTTCTTACTAGGTTTGGATTTGTGTTGGTACTGGGACTACTGTTAGTCATGTAAAGTGATGCATGCATTACGAAACACAGTGTACTTAAAATGTGCCGAAAATTTACCCCTGAAAGAACACCGAACCACTCAATTTGAATTAAGTGAGCGTTAATTTGTGCAATTTTACCTGACAATTAGATTTAAGTCATAAATTTAAGGTGTTAATTCAGGAGGTTCTATTATTTAAGGGGCATATTTGAAAAAGTAAGGGGAACATTCAGTAGTTTTACCCCTTAATCAGCCTGAATCTGTCACCCTTTTAACTAAATTTGTCTTAATTTCCTGTATGGGAAATTGAGATCAAAATTAAGGTAATTTTAAGGGGTAAAATGAAGGCGTTTCGTTTTGTAGTGATTGGCAAAGAATCAAACCCAGACTTACCCTGTGTGGTGCCTTAACTTTACTTATTTTGATTTGTGCTGGTGCTACTAGGCTCTCATTGATTATCATTAGTGCAAACTACATGCCTAAGTCATCACACACTTGCCTGAAACCACACTCAACTAGACTTGCTTGTGTGGCTTCTGTCTATAAAATAATAAAAGGTACAGGCAAAAAATGTGGTTTCAGGCTGCTTGTCTTTGGCTATGCACTGTAACTCTGTTCAGTTTTATATAGTGTCACATAGTGTCACTATGTAAGCAAGTCTATTTTACCTTGCAAGTATGTTTCCAGTGTTTTCTGGTCAAATTAGCCTTGCAGTGCAATGGCAAAACTGACAAAGCAAACTTTAGACACCCATGTTGTATTAAGTGAGCAAAACCAGCCATTGCTTTAGAAATGTTATCATTACTTTTTGCATATTATGTGCATTAATTGCATCCATGCCTAACTTGAATGGTATCCCCAAAGTCTGTTGATACTTTGTCATTCAGCTTTTCTTCTGGCTTGAAAGTGTATCAATATGTTTGTATATGTTTTAAAGGAGGTTTCACACTTACTATCACTAAAACCCTTCAGTGCCGTATCATTCTCTCTTCCTTTGGGATGGCATTGCATTTGATTTTGGATTATTGCTTTGAAGATTTGGATGCAGTTTGGAACATTAGTCAGGTCAAGTAGGCATTGATAGATCATTAGTTTGAATCACAAACACCTCTCATACTCCATGACTAGTTAGATGCCGGGCTCTTTATGCTGGGCATCCTGTTTGGCAACTCTAGAGCATCCCATTCTATTGGTAATGGATTGGAGTGGGAGTGGGTGATCCCTTGAAGCAACTTGAAGTGTCCGAATTCACCCGTCAGAACGTTTCTAATGATATTTCTAAGCCTGCAAGCATCATGACCTGATTCCTCCATTTCACACATGTACTCCAGTCTTGCTCCTGCCCAAACGTAGCAAGACCCTGCTAATGGTATGTTTGTGTTACGGAAGAGAGTGTCCGAACCCACCTGCACACCTACCCAAAGCTTTCTCTGCTCCATTCATTCCCCTTTCGTTCTCCTTTCTCCCTTCAGGCATTTTGGAGTGTAGTGTTGTTTTTTATAAACATGGGTGTCTTTTATAATGTGCTCTGTGCCTGTGGTTGGCCTGTATACTCACTGCTTGGTTTGGTGTGGTTTCAGAGACCCAAAGCGTACTTTATGAAGAGATTCCCTGGCGTTTTTGATGGCCGCTTTTAGTTGACCGCAGACATGCCTGGTCAATTGAATTGAGCTCGTGTGTCCCCACATAGTCTCATTTCATAATGCGGGTTTCTATGTGGCTCAGTCAATTCTTTTTTGGCTTGCAGTCTTCTATCGAGTGCTCGTGAACTTCACGGACTCTATCGAGTACACCAATGATCTGGAGGACATCGACTCCACTGCTTTCCAGGACATCCAGGCCGCTGTCGTAGACACTGTGAGTACCTTCTAACTTTTTATTGAGAGGATTTCAAACGTCTCACAATCCATGTCATGCTGCATCTGATTTTTTTTGTGTCAGAGCAGGGAAAACACCAAACTGTGTAAAATAGGAGTTTTGCAGGACCAGGACTGAGAATCTTTTAGAGTTTAGATAAAACCATTAAGTGCTCCTTCTCCAAATGGTGGTCAGTGGTGGGTTAATGTTTAACATCAGTATTAAACTGTGAAAGACTACAGCATGCTTTAAACTCGTTCCCTCACTGTGTCACAAAGCCTGTGAGGTGATTAATACTATTTGTGTCTCCCACAGCTTGAGTCTGCATACTACAAGATACCAGGAACCCAGAGCGTCAACGTCGTCCTCATCAAGTAAGGATGATCAATTGCTCTTTTTGTATAAAGTTTGTTTTGGTGATGAGATCTTTACCGTAGTCTATTCTGAATCTAAAATTTGAGCTCTTGAGTATCTGTGTGTTACAGTGGTGTTCTGTTTTGTGAGCCAAAGTTTTTATGCTTGCGTAAGTATAAATGTTGATAAATAAGTCAGTTGTAGCTAGTTGAGGTCAAATGCAATCATTAATCATCAGCTATTAAAGCTAAAAGAGCAGAGATGCCTCAGCATGCAGAGTCGTGGTTGTCTTTGAACCGAGACCCCTCTAAACGGTCCCAAAAACTAGTCAAACTTCAGCTCTTCTTTGTGGTTTGATCTGTGGTGAGACTGATTTGTGTAGCGTGAAACCAAATGGCCCTGGTCTGCTTTGCATTTTGTTTTGTGGTTAAAGAACCTCAGGGTAAAGGCTGCCTGTGGGTCTGTGTGATCTTGTGAAGAGGCCTCAGCACTAGCATAAACCTATAAGCCACAAGAGCCCATGTGTTATACTGTGTTACACTCACTGTAACACAGACTCAAGGGGCTTCATGCTTTAACAAAACATATACAGTTACGTCTATATATTAATTTACAGAATTAATCCATGAACAATAAGACTGTGTAAGAGTTTTAATTGTTTTGTGCTGTTGGATTGTTTTTCTGGAGCTCTGAACGCGGTTCTGTCAATAAGATCATGTGATGATCTTCAGCCTCAACTCCCATAAATTGGCTCAACTCAGCTGGGGTCTCATTTCTACAGGGGTTGTGGTGTGACGAGCCAGTAGTTTGAGATTTTATTACACTTAGAAATCACTTAAAATGATCACATAATTTGAGAAATAAATGCTGCATGCAAAAGTTGCAATTACAGGTTGATGTACCATGGAAGCACGACAGGACTGGTGAATCATTTTTAAAAATATCGGTATAATTGTCCTTTTTAATGTACTGTTTGGAAGGCTACATGCCTAGACCAAGGCTAATTTCACTTTATGTGTGACACCTTTGTTGAGACGGTTTGAACTGCAGCTATCAACATTCTTGAAAAAAAATGATTAATTAAGAAAGGTGAATGTTAGTATAATAAAATGTAATATTATTATTATTATAAGGGTGGTTATTTGAGTACTTGTTTGAAAGTGCCAGGTATTCAAAGCCTATGAAGCACTGTTTGGGCCAGCGCTAGTTGTGGGTGATATGGGGTGGGCAATATTTATCATTATAGTGGTAAAATAAGCCACGTTACTTCACAATACACTTTTCTGAGCCTATTGTGGATGTTTAAAATACATAAAGAACACCAAAAAAAAATGCATGTTTCATTACTGTAACGATTTAGTTCAGCTGTGTTCTGATTTATAAGAATATTTGCAGTTTTGGATTGTATGTTTTAAATATAGCAGCACTGTGTGGGGGAAAAATGATTACTTAACCTGCTTTGTCGTGTTTTATCCTTTATATAACCAGTACGCTGTGTCCAGTGCAACGTGTGTGTGCTTCAGGGTATGAAGGAAGTGTGTTTGTTTATCAGTAATAAACAGGCTCCAACTGAGGTGGTTGTTATTTATGTGTTCCAAATTGTCAAACCTATAGGGAGAAAAGTATTGGGACTCCTGTTCTTCAGGGTTTGGGCTAGACACCTTACTTCCAGTGAAGGACAATCTAAATGCTTCAGCAGACCAAGACATTTTGGACAATGTCATGTTTCCAACTTTGTGGACCCAGTTTGGGGAAGAACCTTTTCTATTCCAGCATGACTGTGTCTCAGTGCACAAAGCAGCTCCATAAAGACGTGCTGGATGAGTTCAGTGTGGAAGAACTTGTCTGGCCGCACAGAGTCCTGACCTCAACCCCATCCAGCACCTTTGGGATGAACTGGAATGAAGACTGTGAGCCAGGCCTTCTTGAGCCTGACCTCATAAATGCTCTACAGAATAAATGGGCACAAATTCCCACAGAAACTCCAAACTCTTGTGTAAAGCCTTCCAAGAAGAATGGAAGCTGTTATAGCTGCAAGGGTGGACCAACTCCATATTTGAGTCTATGTATTTGAAAGCAACATCATTAAAGTCAATGTTGGTATAATGGTCAGGCATCCCAGTGCCTTTGTCCATATAGTGTATTTTTGTCTTGATCCCCACCCTTAGGCAGCCCTAACCTTGACTCGCTTTGTCTCTTTAAAGGAAATTTGGCAAAGATGTGTTTGTGGAACTGGACGTGGGCTCGGACGACAACTCCAACGAGGCCCAGATCAGAGATGTGCTTTACTCTGAGGTTAGCGAAGGAACCATCGGCTCCTACGCAACATCAGTCCATGGTTTCGAGTTCAGACGTCTTGGAGAAGGTAAGAACAACCTGCTCTGGCAGAAACCGCATTTTTACACTGTCCACTTTAGGTTCTTCATTTAGAGTACAATCCTATGAGCTCACATAGTGTTTTGGTCTCTCCTTTATCCATTTTCTCTTTACCAACACACATGATTCTGCTTTTGAAGGCTTTGATAGTTCGTTGACGAGTTGAATCAGGTTTGTTGGAGCAGAAGAAGTCACTTTTCGGAAGCTATACAGAACTGAAAGGTTCTCGCACCGCCAATCAAATCAGTAAAAAGGACACGGTATCTTATTGCCGCTTTGAAATTAATGAGCACTTTAAATGTAAGGCTTTTTGGATCTTGTCATATTATCATCTACCATATGAGTAAACGAGAGCTCAGCCTTTTACCCCCCTGTTGTGAGGTCAGTTCTTTTAGGTGTTTAGTTATTAGATGTTTCATGCAAATGAAATGGGATACACAATTGTAAGTGGTTGAAATATTTTTGCGTATTTTGGCTCTAAAAACATAATCATGTTTATTATTCTAATCCTGTTTATTATTCTAGTTTTGTAATTATGATGTAAATTATGTATGCCGAGTGTATGCAATTGCACTGTATTTGAATACTGCTGCAACATCTCCACCTGTATAAGCCTTTCATTACAACTGACTTAAACATAGACATGGACATTTATGAAGGCTTTGTCTAAAAAGTGTCATGCGTCTCAATATATGACCTCAAAATGGACAAAGCCAGCTTTTATAACAGCAGACTCTTGTTGAAATAAGCCTTTATTAATATTTAAGTTGGTGTGGGTCAGTGTGACACAGTGTCAGAAACCACATAAGTAAGTCTATTTTACCTAGCAGGTGTTTTTGGCCACATTAGCCTCGTAGCTTCATTGCAAAACTAAAGAAGTAAACTTCAGATGAGAACAATAATAACAATAAGTAATGATCATTTAGATGTTTCTGTTCAGTGCCTCCTAAGTTTGCAGGTATTTCCCACTTATCTGAAAATAAATGAAGCTTAGAATCTTTAGACAAGCAGCGTACATCCAGATGCTCTTTCCCAGGTAGAAGTATGTGTGTTATGCATTAATTCTATGTCTGGTTTCTAGCCGAGACCCCCTCCCATGAGGAGCCTCCGCCTTTGGCAGGTTTGTATCGTGCCATGCCTACAGCATGGAGCCTGTGGAGTGCAGTCATTCTCGCTCGTCAGAAGGACACCTCCTGAGAATGTGTTGGATTTGGCGAGGAATGGTCCTTCTCATGCATGTTTGCACCCAGACTTGACGTTGGACGAGGAGGCTTAGATGCTTTGCATGCATGGCCGAATGGCCAGTGATGCAGAATCCCATGAATGCAGCTCTCTTGTAGTGTTTACTAGTGCAATAATGGCGGACTGTATCTCAAGTAGTTAGCGAGGCATGTCAAACGGCCTTTTCCCTGATGACCTTGATCCACGCAGCTGTGTGATGTTGTATTTTCCTTTTGAGTGAAATACTTGTTGAGATGTTTAGAAAGAGACTGCATGTCTTGCTGCAAAGGACAAAAAAATGTATGAAAACCTTTACGAAAACGAGAGAATGCCAAGAATGGTAGATATAAAATAATCTACCAGACCTTTTCTACCAGACCAATTTTAACTGTTTCTTATAACCTGTCTTGAAACTTTTTATCCGCACTCGTCAATTGTATCTCATAATATTCAGCTACACTCACTAGTTGTTCTTTCGTAAGGCCCTCCGACAACTGATCGGACGGTGCCTCGGAAAAGCCGTCCAATCCTGAAGCCATTTAAGAATAATTAGGAATAGCCACCCCTGGGAAAAAAAACGCAGCCGGAAGCTGCAGCACAGCAATTATGTATGCTAAAACTTAAAAGCACCAAGTCGTTAATTACATTTTTTTGTCAGGGGTGGGTAGAATAGTTGAATTCCGCACTCATTCAGAAGTAAAAGACACCTAGCATATGTCATTAAAAATAACCCAATATCACTTTTCCCCCCCCCGATATCGACACCAATCCTGAAACCTTGACAATACCGATCCATAATTTCTCCTTTAAAATGACTAAGCTTTAAAATAGGCTGTTTTTAATTGAAACACTTCAATTAAAGGGTTCATATCTGGGAAAACAGATGTTTTCCTCACTTTTTGAAAGTAAAATGTAATGTAGTATGTAAACACAGTTGGTTTTCAAAACGTACCATTGATGCCTCAGTCTAAGCAGTCCATTTGTGAAAATTAAGAATTGAAGAACTGAAGAATAAAATAGATTTTGTATGAATCATTTTCATTTGTCACAAAAACCATTGATTTACATAAATGTCTGTTCAGCCTACAGCAATTTAGCCTTGTGAAGTTATAAAGAATGGTTCAGTCCAGGTTGCTTTTTAAACTAAGCACAAAATAAATAGAGATTTTTTTACGTACATCAATCTTAAAGGTAGAGCAGCGCGTTAAATTTAAATATAGAGATTATCATGTCAGATATAGAGAGGTCATGTCAAAATGAATGACAATTTTGGTTAATAAAACTACACAAAAATTGAAATCAAGGGAAAAACAAAACGAAAGACAGGAAATAAGTAGTTCACGGGCTGCACAGAAACACTGTACTACCACACAAGTGTTCCAGGATTGAATTAAAGCCATTCTTTCCAGGATCACTTTGGTTAAAAATGAATAGAAAAGGTGAATTTTAATCTCGAGGTGTAAAAACATAGATTTTTCTCACCAGTACTCTTTAGTGTACTTGAATTCTCGATTTGAAAAGTACAAATCAATGCTAATTTATTCCCGCCCACCTCTGTCCATGGTATTTTGTAAGTTTGACAGGAAACTTGATCTCAGCTGTTGGAAGCCCCTGAAAGGTTGCTGTGTCGATGTGTGTGTTGCTTTGTGAATGTGATGAAATGTTGCTGGATTGCTTAATGTGTGCACTCTCTGTCTCCAACCCCATTAGTGAAGCCTGCACCGTGGCCCTGCTTGGAGGATCAGTTCAGCTGTGATAGCGGTCAGTGTATCCCTCTGGAATACGTGTGTGACAAGAGACCCGACTGTCCAGATATGAGCGATGAGGAAAACTGTCGTGAGTAGGAACGCACTTTTTGGGTTCTGTGAACTCTACTGGGCAGTAATTATTCATTCATTTTACACATACTTTGCACTGGTAGCAAAAGTTGAGTTAGACTTTCACTCTCATAACTACATGTATTGCGTATTAGTTTCA
The DNA here is from genome assembly GCA_037577275.1 of Bryconaethiops microstoma. Lineage (NCBI taxonomy): Eukaryota > Metazoa > Chordata > Actinopteri > Characiformes > Alestidae > Bryconaethiops > Bryconaethiops microstoma. The sequence goes on from JBBJLS010040925.1 coordinate 10,549, forward strand.
GAGCTTATATATGCTAAATAATCTGTAGTAATATTGAATGAGAAGTCTGAAGAGTTATTATACTAAGTAGTTTAGATTTTGAGTTAAAGAAGGAAAATGATCTAGCCAACATTTCTGCACATTTTAATGGCTGTGATATAAAAAGTGGTTTGATGAGAAATGGCATTTTAGAAACGTTTCCTACTGATTATTTACAGTGGTAGAGATAGGAACTAAAGTGTTTGTTTTAAAAATCTACCTACTTGAAATCTGTTGCCTGACGCCTGAGACCTTGTTCCACAATATTTTTGGGAACATTTTGGCCTTAGGCTCATTTTTAATATCTGTAGAGTGAGCTGTGAGGCAAAATAATAATAATAATAATAATAACCAAAACATGTTTTTTTTTCCAATTTCACATCTAAACACCCCAAATGATTTTTGAAATTTTGAAAATTTGCAGAAATGGTGAAATCCCAAAGCAGTAAAAAAAAAAAAAAGAAGCTAAATCTCTTTAACTACAAAGGGAATTCATTCCGTTGCTTTAGCGTAATCTCAGCGTTATTGTATTAATTACCAGCTACCGATGACCCTACAACTACAACTACTACGACCACTCGTCCTGTGATAACGGTGGACCGCAAACCCTTACCGGGACCCGGGCCCTGCCGCGCCGACCAGGCGACGTGCCAGAGCGGAGAGTGCATATCCCGAGACTACCTGTGTGACGGAGAGAGAGACTGCAGTGACGGCAGCGATGAACTCAAGTGTGGTAAGGGCCTAGCGTAGCCTCACTGGGATTTAAGTGAACGAAGCTACTGTTCATATATAACAGCACAGACACTGGGAGTGTTTATCTGATTCCTCAGGAACTCCTTCCCCCTGCGAGCCCAATGAGTTTAAGTGCCAGAACGGCCGCTGTGCTCTGAAACTGTGGCGCTGCGATGGAGACAACGATTGCCAAGACAACTCAGATGAGATTGACTGTCGTGAGTTGCACTACCTTTTCAACTTTTTTCCCCTTTAAATCACCTTAAAATACCTTTAGGAGCTCACGAGTTACTCAGTTAGCTGGTCTTGCTCTATAGAGGTAGACTGGCCCTCCCCCTCCCTCATCACGCAGCGTCATGCTATCCATTAGGCTGTTGCGCTGTTCGTAAGAACATCATAAATAATAAAATAATAAATCACTGTTTTTATCACATTTATCACATTTTGTTACGGTGTTTAACAACACCCTCTGACTGTGGTAAAACTGCAGTAAGCTGTGGTTTCTAATGGCTTTTTGCTTTAGTAATGCCTAAATTAGCATTTGGAGCAATATAACCACAACAGTACTGCATTTTGCTATGATGCTCAATTCAATAAGATCAAATTTTGCCTTTTGAATAAACTGGGCAAGCAAATGACTGGCTATAAGAGCATAATTTGTGCTTGACTGGTATGTCCATCCAAACGTGACTGGCTTAAAAAGGAGCATAATTCCGCAAATCGTACAAACAGTCTGTTAAATCTTGTTTATGAATGAGAAAATGAGTCACCTCAACAGTACTTGCTCTTACTGTCACTTTATATCTGGTGATGTGTCTGTATTTATTCCTGTGCCACTGCGGCTTTGACAGTCCTGGTTATTGTATTGACTCGAATGTGTAATAAGTCTTGTCTGTCTGGTTTGTGTAGCTGCTAAAAGGCCCGGGGACCCGTGCGCTCCCGAGCAGTTTACATGTCTGAGTGACCGCGCCTGCATTCCAGCCAGCTACCAGTGCGACGAGGAGCCCGACTGTGCTGACCGCTCGGACGAATACGGCTGTGGTGAGGCACTGGCATTCAGTATCCATTTACTGATGTTAGCCACAGACTCCACCCATCTTCTTTTCTCCCTTTACCTCTTAGCGATCACCAACTTCCCTGATGAGCAAAACACAGTTTCATGTTAATGGTTCTTTTTTTTTTTTTTTCCTCGGCATAGATTTTCCTTCAGAAGAATAAAATTCAAACATTTAAATGATGGTAGTAGTACAGGATACTTGTGGTCACTATAGTAAAATAAATAAATAAATAAATCCGTGTCGTAACTGGTCAGTTGTCGGCCCTATCACCGTAACTTTGATCCTCAGTCTTGCTCTCCCCGGGTGGGCTCCCGCCGCCCCCTTATCATTCCCCATCAACTTGGGTTTCTGTTAGCTGATATATTAGAACTGGGCACTTGTGTTCTCCTCCAAATGTCTTGCGTTGTCCAGTGATGTTAAAGGGAATAACGTTTACGGCATTTAACAGACTCTCATATCCAGAGCGATGTACGTCAGTGCTTAAGTAGTCCACGTCTGTTCTTCATACCTGTAGAGCTGTACCTAAATCAACATCTGCCTTTAAAAAGTATGTATTAATTCAGTTTAGTTTATATGTTGCATTAGCAGCAGTGTGAAAAGATGCACGCCTTAGCCTTCACCCTCCATCTTTGGGTGCTTTGTGTAATTTGGGAATAAATATAATGAATTCATTAATAATATTGATAAATAACTGGATTATAGTGCAAGACGCCCTCAAAGATACATTTTTTCTTTTTGATCGCGAAAAAACTAAATTACGTTTCAGTTTCCCTCTTTTAACAAGAAAGTTTTATTCATGAAACACATTTTATATGCAACTGATTTTGAGTAATGAATATTCAAAACAATTTGTTTATGTATGTTATTAATGACTGAATCTGATTTGCTCAGCCTCTGTGGTACTGTAATTTTAGACATCATGTTAAAGTTCTCCTGGTCTGTCATCTCGACTTATTCAGCCTGTTTCTGGATGAGCTCACTGAGTGAGCTAACCAAATATAACTCTGTCACACACCACCAGTTTTGTGTGAGGAGGTGCCCTGCATGTGTATAGACACAGAGTTGGTGGGTGTGTGTGTGTGTGTGTGTGTGTGTGTGGGAGGGAGAGTGAGAGAGTGTCTGGTTGTGAGTGTCTTTGACAGCTGCACAAGGGAGGGAAAAAGAACTGATCATAGTTTTTTTTTTGTTATCTTTAAGCCCCCCCCACTGTGACCAGCCCCCCAGAGGAGTCTGTTACAGCAGTACGAGGAGCAACGGTGACCTTCACTTGTGCGGCCATCGGCGTGCCCACCCCCATCATTACTTGGAGGCTTAATTGGGGGCACGTTCCAGTCAGTAGCAGGTATGCTGTTAGATGACCTTGTTCTGTCTGACCTAGATGGCCAACAGAATGACTTTCTAATTCAGATCTACTCCAGTGTACGTACAGTACCAGTCAAACATTCAGACACAACCGTCAGAGCAATATAAGGCAGGGGTGGCAAAAACATTGGTCTTGTCTGAGGAGCAAAGTGCAGTGTACGAGGGGGGACAAGGGACACATTTTACACACACAAACACACACACACACACAT
>JBBJLS010040954.1:0-13929 GCA_037577275.1 Bryconaethiops microstoma
ACTCACCAGCCACAGCCATTTTAAGTTTTTGATCTTGATCAGAACTAAAAAAAAGTTTCCCACTGTAAAATCTAGCCTTTTCTGTGAAATTGCATCAGTACCCTTTGCACAGGGAATGGCATACACAGGAATGGCTGCAACACGACCCGGCACACCAAGTGTTTAGGAAATCTCCCACAGGTCTTGTGTCTGGCAAGACCTGTGGCTGCCCAGCCATCGCAGTACCCTTATATTGCATGTGGCTGAATTTGTTACACATCATTTCAATTTACCTACCCACTTCATTCACACCTTTGATCAAAGCATGCGTACCAACCAGGGTGCCTGCTGTCCATGCTTTGTGCAAAAGTTCTTTAATCCATGCCACATTGAAGCTGAAATGACAACTTGTAAGGTTTTTTTTTATTGTTTTGGTTACAGGGTTTATTTTTTGTCAATATTTTCATTTTTCCTGTAAACTTATTTAAGCAAACAATGAAATATGCATAAAATAGGTTATTTTTATAAAATGTGTTCTGTGTTCTGATAAAATCAGCACCATCTAAAAAGAAACATGCAATACAAAATTAATACATTTTAATGTTTTTCAAACTAGCCACACTCAAAAATAATTGACATTCAAACTGCAGTAGTTGAAAAAAGGTACAGAATTTCTCAAAACAGTCAAGATCACTCGCCCGGCTGTTCACATGCCACATATTCTAACACCAAATTATTCAAATTATACATGGAAAAAATGTCTTTGAAGTGTGGGGAATAAACAGAGCTCTGACCGTAATCCCAAACAGACACAGAAAGAAATCTGACCGCCCCGGTAGGGAATTGTACAACAGGACCTTTGAGGCGACAGTAATACCGACAATTTTTTTCTGTGCATCCTTAAAGGTCCCACGACATGCAGATTTTTTTATGCTTTTATATAGGTCTTAGTGGTCCCCGAATACTGTATCTGAATTCTCATTCTGAAATTCAGCCTTGGTGCAGAATTACCGAACCCAAAATGAGATTTCCGAGGTCGTACCGTTTCTGTGTCTGTAGCTTTAAATGATAATGAGAGGCGGGGCGAGGCGAAGCAAGGTTGAGGGTCGGGGAGGAGCATGATTTCTAGCCATTATTTCTCTACAGGAAAAAGTGGTCCCTCACACATAGCACTGATAGTCAGTGGAGGTAATTTTTTAGGGGAGGCGGGCGAAATTCTCTGGGCGCTCAAAGCATGAGAAAGGGGAGGTAATCTGTCCCCTTATGACGACATACTTGGCCAAATTCCAGATCGGGTCATCGGAGCTATCCTTCTCTCAACGGCTGTGCAGGATGGCCAAAGCACTCTTTATATCTTATCGCCATTTCTAGCCACTGCAGGACCATAGGCAGGCTGGGGGAACTCCTATTAATGTTAACAAATGTTATAAAGTGAAATTTTCATTTCACGGGACCTTTAATTTTCATATATGAAGTTCTTTCCACACTCTAAAGAGTGATACAGTTTCTGCTCTGATGTTTTTGGAGACTACTATTATTATAGAAACCCAATCCACACTTTAAGCAATGATAAGGTTTCTGTCCTGTGTGAATGCGCTGGTGTGATCTGAGACCACTCTTATAAAGAAAACTCTTACCACACTCTAAGCACGGATACGGTTTCTCTCCAGTGTGAATGCACAGGTGTGCTTTTAGATGAGGTGGATGGTTAAAACTCTGTCCACACACTGAGCAGTGATACGGTTTCTCCCCAGTGTGAATGCGCTGGTGTGTTTCAAGAGTTCTCTTCTGACTAAAACTCTGTCCACACTTTGAGTACTGATGTGTGAATGCGCTGGTGTATCTTGAAACTATTACAGCAAAACACCGCCCCCACTCTGAGCACTGGTAAGGTGTCCTTTTTTGTGTTTATCTGTGAGATGATGTGTTGATGAGAAAGTTAGCACAGGACGATTTCTGAAGATTGGGGCTTCAGAATAATTAAACCTCTCCTGAGATCAGCAGTGTCACATATTCCTCTCTAGGCTCACAGAAATCCCTCACAGTGGCATCGACTGATGTAGTTGTGGAAGTAAATTTTGACTGTGTATGTAGGTGGGCAGTAGGACAAGAAGACTTGCAGGTGATCATTTCTTTCTGTAAGATAATCACAAAAAATAAAAAAAATCAGTGCCAGGTGCAACACAATAGTGAACACCACAGAACCTTTGTGACCCTCTTGAACTTACAGGTTGATAAATTCATGACTATATCCCAGCCACAGATATATTTGAGCTGAAAAAGGCCAAATCCCTAGAATAGTACCTAAGATACAGTTTCACCAGAAAGTAATCATACCCCTTCACTTTTCCACATTTTGTTACATTGCATAATTTAAAAATGATTTAAATGTAGATTTATTTTACAAAATCTACACAAAATGGTCCATAATGGCTATGTGAAAGCATATTTTTGAGACATTTTCTTAAGTTTATGTAAAAATGTCAATTTAAACTAATGCTCTGCAAAAATGAAAATTAATTGTATTAGTTTTCATTAAATTTTTTTCCCTGTCGTGTCTGGTAGCTTAGCAAGCAGAATGTGAAGCTGGATGCCATGATAGAAACAACATACGCACTTACAGCAACATTGTAACAGCACAGAAACTACATACACACCTACGGGCACCACTGTAACAGCACAGAAACTACATACACACCTACATAGGGGGGCAGCTGGCATTACCGGGTATTTCTGCAGTAACCAATGTAAAATAGCCGGACATGTTTTGATCACGCCATGGCTTTGAGATTTGTACTAACGCACATACGCCTGCAGGGGGCGGCGTGCTCCGTTCAGTAGCGGACGGTAAACAGGCCATTGATGCTGAGATATGCACGGAGAAAGAGAGCTAGGCTAACTCCCCAACTATCTAGCTGCACTCTCCGTTTCTGTAGGTCTGGTAGCCAGACGTGGGGCATCATCACTGGAGACGGTTTTGCTTCAGGAGGGTGGATGTGGCTCAAGCCAGCCGAATTAACCAGCCATGTGGTAAAGCGGTTTAGGTGAAAAACGCCGCCACAACACTCCCCGGACTCAGTACGGGAGAGTATGAAAAGCTTCGGGGGTTCATGTAAATCCACGATTGCGGTAACAGTAGAAATAACCCAGCAGCAAACTTTACACGCAGCTTTTATGTCTATGTTATGCCATTATGCAGCCAATACCAGTTCAATTGATTGAGAAAGATGGTTTTATAGAACTTCTAAAAATGTTAAATCCAATTTACACACTGTATGGCCAAAAGTATTACAGTTAAACTGTATAATGCCAGTCACCAAACTCTGGCAGAGAAACTGAAGAACATGTCGCATTTCACTACAACAATGGATGTATATGAATTGTGTTTGTCAGATGGCATATTTTCAATTGTTGATTTTTAATACCAAATAATTAACATAAAAGCAGGACTGTTGAATGTCAGAATTCAGTTGTGGTGAAAAAAAAACTACTTAGTTGCACTGCTTGATTTTAGTGTTCACACAGTTATTGTTTTTATGCCAGTTTTAATAAATTCAACAAGACCTGTTTTTCTTCAAACATTATTGTTGATGTATTATTGTGTGGTGTTCCTTATGTACTATTAGTAAAGTACAGTAAATATACTGTATTCTGTACAGAAAGCAGGTACAAAATAAGACAAGTTTTTTGGAATTTTAAAAATATTGTCAAATTATCGTTATCAGAAAAATGGCAAAAAATATTGTGATATAAATTTTTGTCTATATCAAACACCCCTAATTACTAGTAATATCACTCTCCACTAAACCACAGTTTAAACAACTATGGGTGTTTTTGCTGATGGAAAAGTCAAAAACAATTTTTGAAACAAATTTTGTAAATTATCTCATTTAGAAGGTTCCATGGTGAGTGTGGTGTTAGTGGTATTTTTCTTTATCAATCTGCTAATTTAAATTATAAAGAGGTTAACTGCATAGATACAGCAGTGCATGCTCTGTCTGCAAATACAGACATAAAAAATTACAGGTATACACCAAAAGTGACACTATGACTTGCAGCATGAACAAAAAAAATAACGGCCAGAACAGGTTTAGAGCGCTTAAGCGTAATCAGAGCAGTTCTGTGCCATACAGCTCCTCAGACAGGTGTGACTTCTATGAAAAGTGTGGCCTCGAGCAGCACATTCCTAGATATTAAGTAAATAGTAGCTGCATGACTGCCAGCAGCACTAAGCAGGAAAAGGGCGTGTTTATTACACTCTAGTGCTCATCTGCGTGTGTGTATGGGTGTGTGTGCACAGGGTGCACATGTGAAGGGTGTGTAGAGGTGCCCTGGGCAAATGTTCTAGGAGACAAATAAATACATTCATGCCTTTGCAACAAGCAAAACCTTACACACATACACTGTCTGCACCAAGTCAGACCATTCAAATGGAGCTTCCTTTAAGATGTGAAAGGCTTCTACGGTATTGTGCTGTAGCACAACTGTGTTATTTCCTCCCTTAGGCTAAAAACAATAGTTAGCGCAAAGAACAGATGGCTTGAAGAAGCAGCTCTGAATTACATTCATCCATGTTCTACAGCCTCTTAGGAGCATACTGAACATGAACGCCAAATTCAGCTTTTGGAAAGTGGCATTTCTTCGTTTTGTACCACATTGCAAAGTTGTATGGTGGTACAACTCGAGTGGACTTATATGAAAATGTTCTCAATACAGATTAAAAATAACAAAAATTGTTATAATAGATGGTAGGGTTAACATGATGAATAACTCAACAGTTTGTCCTATAGTGCTTCATAGACAGATATGATTCTTGTCTAAGATGATTCGGTCAAATGCAACTGTGGAAAAAAGTCTATAGTTGAAACTTACCTTCACAAAAATGGACATAACATGATGAAAGACTACCGTCTTTCCTAGGTTGTTCAGAACAGTAACCTAAATGTGTTTATGTAATAACTGAAGAGACATTTAGATGCTTTACTGGCACGCTTTCCATTCAAACTAGTACATTTGTGGATCCTAATACCAACGGATTACATTAGTCAGGCTCAATATATCAGTCAGTCTCTGCACTACAGTCCCTGTAGGCTGGAAAAACAGGTGACCCATACCTTTGGCTGTGCTCTTGACCACTGTGGGACCGTCTGCACCAGGTGAGGAGGGCTGGTCAGTGGAGGTGCTGTATACAGGGTTGGCGAAGGCCCCGTAGGAGAGCCGTTGTTTGTCTCTGTGGCCCAGGTAACCAGGTAAAGACAGTTTCTCCTGAGGAGAGACGCTGGACGAGTGGCAGAAGCTCTGCGGCCGTGGAGAACGTTCCTTCTTCACTGGGCTCGGCTGCTGGGAATGGCATGTTCAGGAAAAGGGCACATACAGAACTTATTTAGTCAGAATGTGCAAGCGACTGATCGTATGACTGACAATCAGTGACGTATTATGACCAGAAAATACGTGCATGTAGGCATCAAATACTACCCACGAAATTTACGATCTGAACATACGCGAAACATTTTTAGTTGTTGCTGTAAACAATAAAAAATAGTTAAAATTTGAAATGATAACATGTTGTAGAAACAAACTCCTTTAGGCATCCGGAAAGATAAATTGGCCCCTTCTAGTCACGCATGAACACACCACAGCACACACTGTGAACAATGTGAAATTCCTTCTCTGCATTTAACCCATTCACCAAGTGAAGCAAAGCGCTGCCACCAGCGAGGGGCGCCCAGGGAGCAGTGTGTGGGGAGGGTACCTTGCTTGAGGGAACCTCAGTGATGACACTAGCAGGATTTGAACCCACAATCTTCTGATTGCAGGAACAACACCGTAACCACAGGGCCACCCAGCTGCCCCAGAACGAGGGGAAAGCCTCGTTACTACGGGTGTATTCACATATGGCAATTTGTACTGTACTTAAGCATGTTTGACCTCTGAAATCCAGTTTGTTTTACTAGTGTAATCGCTCCATACACACCAGATCCATAATGTGCCCTGGCACCTCCTCAAGCAGTACATCTACTGCGATCCCCAACCATGCCTGAGCATGGAATCTGGTAGCTCACAAAAGGATACAGCAGAGCGGCACACTCTTGCTCAGGCACGGGCCCAGCCAGTTGGGCCTAGTGCGAGTACACCCAAAATATACCTTTAAAAGCAGTGGTCTATAGGCCAATACATTATTGGAGCCTATTGCTTCTTCAGTTTAGAACAGAGCTAATGTTGCTTCCAAACACTAGAAGTCAGTAGCCACCCAATCTTTTCTGTAAATACATCCCCCAAACTTTTGTGAAACTTCTCAAGCTGTGTCCAGCTTATCTGTAAAGGTACACAGAGCTGGCAGTGTGTTTTAGGATACAGTATGACTTACTAAAAGCTATACAAATTATAAACTCCTCATTACAGGCTATTGTGGACCACTGGTCCAAGAAAATAGTTTGAGCCTGTTTTTTCACAGCCCTGCTGTCTATAGGGAGGAACTGTATTAAGCTAAGGTGTTAATCACTAAAACCATGTTGCACTTCAACTGACTGGCCAACGTGTATCTCAAGGTCACATTGATGGTTTTAGCTTTGAATGATGCCCAACCGTAAGTGACAGCTGACGACTCCTTTGAAATACAGTGACCCTTCCCCATTCTGGCTTCAGAATGTAAAATTGGTTTTAATCACTGTCAGTCACAAGGTCTCCTAAATGTGTTGTCTCTATCATCAGAAGATTGGAAGTTTGATTCCTGGTAGTGCTGTTCCCATCCCTGCTCTTGAGCGCAAGACAGTACAATTAGCTTTGCTCTCTGAGTGGGTAGCACAGCCCCCCCACCACTCACTCAGCGTGGGCATCTGTTAGCTGATGAAACAGCACAACCAGTCGAAGTTCTCCTTATGATGTCCAATGACGTTGCATTAGCCGCAGCTTGATAAAATGTTGTTGGCTTGGTGACGTTGCACGATAAAGGCAGTCCTAGCTACTGGGTGGAACTGGGGACGACCAAGTTGGGAAGAAAATAAGGGGGAAAAAAAACATCAGCCACAGAAGGTCTGTAGTCTAACCTTGTCGTCCAGGTCATCATCGCTCTCATCAATCTCCTCCAGCCGCAGGTTCCATTCATACTCAACATGGACGTGCGGATTGAACTTCCCAGTTGCTGCCTCCACCAGCTGCAATCACACAAATACACACTTCACTTTTCAACTGCAGAAATGGTTTAACAGCTGCTTAGAGCAGCTACAAGCTCTTGTCATCAAAGAGCCACTGCTAACGCAGTGGATAATCAGACTGAATGCATGAATTCTCAGCACTTACTGGTTCCTCACACTGAGAGTTTTTTAGCCTCCTTGCGATGTCCAAAGCTGTCTCCCCATTCTGATTAACTGAAATGAGAAATTGCTTTTATCAAATCAAAGGGACTGGATGCGCTGTTTTGAAGTTATCTGCATTTGTTTTCCTGTAGCACAATATTCAAAAACACACTCCCCCACTGACCTATATCAATAGATGGCTTGCCCCTGAGCAACAGCTTCACACACTCTGGCTTTTCATAGGTGCAACAGTAGTGGAGTGCAGTGTTCCCACTGTCTGTCTGCCTGTCCAGAGAACCACTAAACAAACACAAGAACATATGAGCCTTTTTTTTGCAGTTTATTCTATAAGTTCGACATTGAATGCCTCATTGCAAACAACACAGAATAGCATGAGCACGAACGGTACCTATTTTGAACGAGGAAATCCACCAGATGCAGCGAGGTCTGGTCTGAAGTCCGCACAGCAAAGTGCAAAGCCGTCTCCCCGGGGTCCTGTCAAACACATTTGCAAAAATTGAAAGCAAATTTTCTTTAATACACAGAGCAAATCATGGTATGTATCTTTTTTCCCCCACCCAAGTATAACATGCGGCCTGTTTGGTACACTTGACTCCAATAGTTCTTGAATTGTCTTCTGTAATTTAGTCCGAAACCATTCCAAAACTATGTCTGGAAGCTGCGGAAAACCGACACATTTTCAGATCCTTTTTACGTTAGGAGTACTGAAAACGTGCTGTACTATATATGTGGTTTGACATTTCTCATTTGGAGGAAGGGGCAAAGCTGCAAACGTTTGCATGCTTGTATGAAATACAGTCCAGGTTTACATTTAAATTCCAGATTTACGTGTACATTTACGGCATTTAGCAGGTGCTTTTCCATTCCCTAACTACAGGGGACAGTCTCCCTGGAGCAACTGGGGGTTAAGGGTCTTGCTCAGGAACCCAGTGGTGGTGCTGAAGGTAGGATTCGAACCCATGACATCTTGATCCAGAGGCAAGTATCCTACCCACTAGGCCACCACCATTAACAGCTAGTTTGCATTAACCTCGATTTCAACAGTTTAAAAAGCATTACAACAACCCACTGAAATTTTGATGACATTGCAATGCAAAAACATGACAATGTGACAACACATCATGAAGAATTAGCAAGATATTAATACCATATATTATATAATATCTACTATAATAATAATATTATAATAGATAGTAATAGATAATATCTATTATAATAATGTTATGATGTAATGTCTATTAATCCTATCTGATGCAACTGCACTGTTAAAAACCAAAGCCTGCAAACAACCTGCACCCGTCCAGCTCACATGTCATACACCACCCTTTTTCTAGTATGCTGTGCCACAACTAAGAACATTTTTCTTCATTTAAATTTAGTTCAAAATATTGTGAGAATATTGATTAGTGAAGCCAGAATCAAAATCATGGGCTGAGTGCATCATTACACCCTTAATAAAAAATGACATACTGCTAAGGAGCCAGTCATCAAATCAGAGAAGAGAAGAATGCTTTGAATACAAGCAGTCAATTCCTTCTAGTGAGTCAGGAGTAAAAGAAGGATTCAGGATGTTTTCTTTCAGTTTGGTGCATGAAAATTCATCAATGCTGCTCTGAACAAAGTGTGATGCAATTTTGTATTACCTGCTTATTTTAAAGATTTTTTCCCAACATTCTACCAACAGACTTTAATTGGTTTCACAGTAAAAACTGTACCAAAATCAAAAACTCTGGTAGAAGGAGTTTGAGACTTGTACATGCGAGCTCTAGGAAGTTGTGTTTCTAGTTTTTAGCTGGTCAAAGGTTCATATATCAGCCACACTTGCCCTACACGTCTAGCCATGAAATGTCAAACCACCACATGAAACACAGAGAAGTCCCAGAGAGTGTGACTGAGGGAAGACAAAAAGCAGAAGAGAACATAGCAAAGAAGACACTTGCTTTGCTGTTGCTGAACAGTTCCTGAACATTTCCAATAATATGAGGTACAACATTTAAGTTAAACATTACATTCTCACTTCTCTAAGTCTGCAATGTGCTTTTTCATGCTATTTTACAAAGGAAGATAGCCATTTAATTAAGCTACATGCATTGTTTACTTTTTATGGCAAATAGTACAGTGTGTACAGGTCTGTTTCATGCACCAAATATGCGCACCTTTAATTTTCCTCTCTTTTTAAAGATAAAACGTAATAGGGGTTGCACAGACTGGGTCCACTACTCGACTAATAAACCCACAAGTCGGCAGCAGTTATCTACTCAAGGACAGTGCCTGAAATAAATCGCCTGTGAAACTACAGCGAACAGGCAGTAGGTATAAATAGAATTCAGTTTTTCTGCTAAACACAAAGTACTTCATTTGTACGGAAATATAACGTGACATTAACATAAATTCCACTGCAAGCTGTGTAACATCACCCTGAAATGTATTACTCAAGATCGTTTTTTCGAATGACTAGTCGAAAACGGATCATATAGTCCATTTAAGGACATTAAGCTGCAAGAAAAGCACGTTTTGTATACACTGTTTTTGTGATGTCACAAAATTCGTGACATCCATTCGTGACATCTGGCAGATTTACATCATAAAGTAATGATGCTGATCAGAGTGTACTGTTGCATAAACCATTATGAAACAGTATTCTTATTGGGCAGGAAGTCCTCCCTTTGGGCAAAAGGTTATCAAGTTTTACAGCAAATCCTTCTTTGTGAAACACATGCCTGGTGTTTTTCAAGCTGTATTTCTGTACCTGTCCGGCCTCTGGGAAGGGCTCCAGCAGCTCCACCCCGTCTGCGTAGAGCTGTACCAGGCCCAGCAGGTCTCGAGTCCGCACTGCCTCGTACAGGTCGCCTTGTCTGGCCGTGGCGGTGGTGGCCGTCCTCCGAGCAAACCGATGCTCTACATATTTAGCATTGATATACTCCTTCCTCTCAGTCCTACAGGAGACACCAAGGGAGCACTGGCTTCATACAGAGCAGCAGGGTTTACTAAATAACACCACAATCCAGTACTGATTCTCTAGGAAACAATCTAAAGAGTCATGAAATCTCTCATTTTAATTTCATTACATTGACCAAAACTATTCTATGCACCAAATACACATGTGAATAGATACACCTGGGTGAATATATTAATACAGAAAAGATAAGACTTGTTTTAGCCAGCAAATTTTATTTTGGCCTAAAATCAGCATAACAGTAAAAAGTACTACATTTAAAATTTTTAACATTCCTATGCAGCTGAATCGCCCTCTAACGTCACCAGAGCCTTTTTTACACCCATACAAAACATTTACTTTCAACCATCTGTAGAAATGACTGACTTCACACAGGGGGTGAGAGTACTCACATGTCACTTGATGGCATAGGCTTTGGTGAGGGGCTTGGGAGATTTCCTTCCAGGATTTCATTAAAACTGCTGTTCCCTATATTCTTGGCCAGCTGTGGAGAGAGTACAACAGTGGTAGCTTAGTTTTTTTTAGTAAGATAATATATGTGATAAAAACCTTTATACAGTGGCCACATTGAAAATCTGTTCTCTTTTTTTCATTTACTACAGAAAATTGTAAAATTTTGAAAAATTAGCTGAGAAAACACAAGTAGATAAAGAAGTAATAGATTCTGCGCTATTTCTAGGTCACTATTCAAATGTAAGCAAATTTGAGGCCGTGACCACGTTAAGGCCTTTACACAAAAAGGTCAGAGTTGATCCCTTCCACAAAGGCGACTGAAGTGAAGTTCAGAACCCTCTCAGGTAGAGCTGATCTCCTCATCAGAGGCCTGTTTCAGCAGCACTGCTGCTGTAAATACCCCTCTTTTTATTATTATACTGCACATTCTCTCTCCTGCTACTGCTATTATTTGCACAATTATTATTGTTGTTTACCTCTGTTCTGTATTTTTGCACACCTAACGCCTCCACTGCTAGAATACAGGATTTGTCATAATAGAGTATTCATTCAATCATCAACTGTACTAGATGTGAGACTGAGAAATAGGCACCTGCACAAAGTGTCAAAAGTCAAACAGTTATTCTAAGTGAAGAAGAGCTTTCTCAGATTCAAATTATGACAGTCCAAAAGTGACCACGCCACCGAATGACCCATTCATAAAGCTTTGTCCAAAGAGAGAAAGAACAGCAACTGCATATCAGATGCAGAATGAGGCAAATAAAGAAGAAGAGAAGAAACTCTAACCATCAGAATACTAACAAAAGAAGGTTATCTAGTAGTGGCCAAAACCACCAATCTTAAACAAGGCCAAACGCTTGGTACGGACTAAAACATTTTAGCTGTTCACAGTGGATTAATGGAAACTGTCCTATTTACTGACGAAGCTGAGTTTAAGATTTATGGCAGTAACATCAATATTTGTGTGAACAGACATTTATTTAAACATTCTTTTTTGTCACATGTGCAGTTATGTGCAATGTGTAGTAAAATGTGCCCGTAAAAACAGCTGAGACTGCCCAATACAGTTACAATAAATTAAACATAAAATTAAAGACTAGTACTAAGAAATAAAAATATACTCAAATAAACATTACAAGTGTAAACATACATTTACAAGTAAACCAGATCTGAAGTGTGCAAATGTCACAGAATAGAGTAGCAAACTGCAGTGCTGTTGATGTAACAGATGGCAGGTTAAATACAGCGAGGTAGTGAGTACAGTTGTGGTTAAAAATGGTTTAAAGTTGTGATGCTATAGTTATGAGTCTTATGGCCTGAGCATAGAAACTCCTCATGAGCATCTCTGTTCTGGACACAATTCTCCTAAAGAGTCTACCAGGAAAATGACTCAAACGCAAGAACGACCTGAAGACCAAAAACAAGCAGGGAGCTCTGACTGGCATGACTTTCCTCCAGTGTCACCTGACCTAAACCCCACTTAATATTTATGGTGTTTCGTACTTTTAGAGAGTCCAATTGGATTATTGAAATATTCATTATTATCATGCAAATCACCAAAGAATCCCTACTCATTTAGTGCAAAGGTAAAGTTTAAATGATTAAAGGCACGGCTGACGTATTTATCATTTTTATATCAAAATGACAATTTGAAAAATGATTTAAAAGCCTCAATCTCAAAACAAATCGTTCAGTCTTTTTAAAGTGAAAAAAGGCTTTTTAATTTAGTTTAATTGGTAGAACATAATCATGTTAAAATCACCTGACCTAAATCCCACTGAATATTTGAAGACATGAGAGCCAAACATTCAGTAACACCACAAGATATTCTCTGGAACATTCTCAAATCACACTGGTATGACATGGATCAACAGAGGCTTGTGAACTTGTGAGTCCACGCCAGGTAGAGTCCCTGTTGTCATCAAAGAAAATGGGGAAAAAACAGATACTAAGGAAATTTAAAATAATGAATGTTTCAAACATTTATTTTCCTCATAATATAATTTGCAATGAAAAACTATCAAATAATGCAAAACAGGGGTCTAAGACTTTTTTTCTCCAAATACACAAATTCTTTTCTAAGTTAAGTCTCCACTTGAGATCAGCAAAACAAAAACACACACAAGCGCGCGCGCACACACAAGTGCACACACACACGCGCGCGCACACGCACACACACACACGCACACACGCGCACACACGCGCACACACGCGCACACACGCGCACACACGCGCACACACACAAACACACGGAGCTTTCCCGGCAGTAAACAAAGCATTAAACATGAATAATAAATCAAAAGCGACTTCAGCTCTTCTGGCTGCAAGTAAAAACAGCTGTGATTTCTGCTCTTCTAAATTTTACAAAACATATTTACTCGTAAAATTATTACATTATTGTGGCAAACAAGGGCTGTTTGTCAAACGGATGAAAAGACAGGAAAAATGCTAGGACTTTTGTTTTAATGTGTGTCACATTTAGTGCTATTACTGATTATTGACTGCATTTGTGATCAAGCAATATAGTTACTTTTGACAAATACTTCAACGTGTTTATAATTCAATTTGTTATAAATTAATTTGTCGATAATAAAGGCCAAGCAGTGGTAGTGTATAGCCATCATAAACTAGGAAGGTTAAAATAGAAAAATATAAAACAAAAGTGTGTCAAAACAGCTCTGTGACTTACTTTTAGTCCAGTAGGATAATTAAAATATTCATTATTATAGATACACACCAAAACTTCCCTACCCAATAAGTAAGAAGGCAAAGTTTAAAGGAAGGCAGGGCTGAATTATTTATCATTTCAATATAAAAATTTCAATTTAAAAATGCAATTTTCAAGAAATATTTTGTTTATGTACTATATATAAACATACATTATTTAACATTGTTTTTAATGGGGAAATTGAATCTAATAACACGGAGCTTATGAACTGGGGGTCTACAGCAGAGTACAGTCAATGAGAGATAAAAGCAAAGTAAAGTGGCCCCTTATAGTCATGCGTGAAAACACCACAGCACACAGAGTGAACAATGTGAAATTCTTTCTCTGCATTTAACCTATTCACCAAGTGAAGCAGGGCGCTTGCCACCAATGAGGGGCGACCGGGGAGCAGTGTGTGGGGACGGTACCTTGCTCAAGGGAACCTCAGTGGTGCCACTAGCAGTGCTGGGATTCAAACCCACAACCTTCTGATTGCAGAGGCAACTCCCTAACCACTA
>JBBJLS010040965.1:0-13928 GCA_037577275.1 Bryconaethiops microstoma
GAGTGGTTGGAACTCCTTTATCTAGAACTCCTTGTATCTTTACACACTTTGCAGCCTGTCAGTAAAACATTTGTTCATTAATCTATTCAGTAAAAAATAGTATTTTTACACCAGCAAGGTGAAAAATAAACAAATGAAGGGGGTCAAGACTTTTCCACAGTACTGTACATTTGCCAAAAACTGCCTCAGTTTGTGTTTTGATGATGGTGGTGGACGGCCAAACCCCAAAATCTCCCTTTGGGGGTGAACTGGTGTGAGATATGGCGACTGAATGATGAAGACTAACCTTCAGATTCTTTCTAAAAGTTTTCATTAAAAGTGAGACTGTAAGTGTGCTGAGGTTCCTCGTATTGTCTGATGTGTGAGGAGCCCGACCTCCTCCTCGCTCTCCCACAGCGCAGACTGTTTATAATCTTAGAGCTCTGAGGCCGATCTGCTCCTGAACCGCCTCTGACCTCCTCTTGGACTTCCACTTCCACCCACAAAGATTTAAAATCTTGTCTTAATTTTAATTATTTTTCTAAATTACGTTGCCTTACCCAAAGACATCATGGTGGGGGGGCAGATGGGACACAAGAGAACTTCAAAAAGATTAAATGTGCTACTGATACATTTAAAATCAGCCCGAGTCACTTATTCGACTACTAATAAAAACAGCAGAAAGGTAACGGAGAACTAAACTGAAGCACTAAATTAGCTCAGATAAACACACAGACATCATTAAGGTAGCTTTAAGAGAACCTTCCTCCAGTCTTACAGTTAAGAACAGTACAATTACTCATGTTGTCCTGACATTTGGGGACTAAAATACTAATAAATAAATAAAATAAATAATAATTATAATGATTAATGCTAATAATAGAACTATTACTAGAACTAATAAACCGCATAATACTGCTACTAATAACAATAATAATGTAGCAACTACTACTACTATTATTACTACTACTAATAATAATGATAATAAAAAACATATGACAGTAACTTATTACTTTTTTATTATTAGACACCCTTTAGTCCTTCAATTTTCTGAGCCACTTATCCTGACCCGGGTCGGTGGGGGGGGGGGGGAGTGGGGGGGGTCTATCCCAGAGGTCATAAGTTAAAAGGCAAAGAAACACCTTGAACAGGTCATCAGTCCATCAAATCTTCTTCTTCTTCTTCTTATTATTATTATTACTATTACTATTATTACTACAGTAGTCTTCAGAAAAGATCTGAACCGGCTGTGCGGAGTGTCCAGTTATTCCTCTAGTGAAATATGCAGCCTTGAGCCGCACTCACTCTTTCTGTTCCAGGACATTCAGTTTCTCACACCTGCACCAGGGCAGCAGCTCCAATCCATCAGTTCAGATAAAGCAAAGACCTTGAATCCGCAGATTCTGAAGAGGCTCCACCACGTCACGCTCAGACCAGTCGGTCGGACAGAAACTCGGTCCTACACTCAAACTGGACACGTTTATTTATAACCGCATTAAACGTGGATGCAGAACGGCAGCGAGGCACGAGACGCACCGGCCTGAGAACGGCACAGAGCCGAAAAAGACCGTATAATCATTTATTTAACACATCGCATAAACCACAATGTGCTATCTTTGACTCGCTGTATTTTTATCATCCAGATAGTTCGTTAAAAAATGACGAGGGTCCATTTCCTGCTAAAACGGGAAGGGAAGAATCCAACAGGTCAGACTAAATACAGAACAGGGTAGGAAACGCCTCCCACTCCTCACACTTTCACTTAGACCTTTACAGAACCATGAATGTAGATGTTTCTGTTTTCTTGCCCGTTTGTTGAGTTTCTATACTATTTGTTTAAAAGCTATTCCACTCAAAATGACATTAATTATGCAGTCATTTCCTCTAGGTGCTGCTGTACCCTGAGATGTTGGCACTAGGGGGCGCTGCGTGTATGTTATTGTGATTACAGCACAGTTTTATTTATTTAAAGCAAAACCTCATGAACAAGAACATTTACTGTCACTCCAAGAAAAAACTGTTATGATCCACACTTAAAAATGTCTAAGGCACAAGTAAGAACGTAAACACACTCCACACTGATCAGAGAACAGCCTGAGAGAAGGAGCTCCAAGTCCTTCATCTGTTTGAGATGTTTGGAGGAACATCAGCAGCTCAAACAGATTAAAAACACAAACTGAAAGTGAAACACTGAGAGAAAGTTCAAGCATTCGAGTCGCTTCCCCACAAACTCCCTCATTCTGGTGAACGTCCTTCTGAACAACAGGAAGCTTCTCCAGCTCATGGACCAGGACCTCCTCCCTCGCACTCGGCTACTGCTGCCACACTCCGGAGAGAGATGTCCAGTCTCACTGCGGTGTTTACGGTGTATTCAAGCTTCACTGCAGCATTTAAGGTGGAACATCAGAAGATTAAAAACATAAACTGAAAGTGAAACACAAACTTCCACCCTCTGCTTTTAACGGACTCAGACTCTGATGCAGTACTTTCCCTTTTGGTGGCTGGAATGTTCAATTCAATTAAATTTTATTTATATAGTGCTTTTTACAACCAGGTTGTCACAAAGCAGCTTTACTGAGTCCAGGTCCGAGTCTCTAGTGAGCCAAAGGCGACAGAGGCGAGGAAAAACTCCCTCAGCTGGAGGAAGAAACCTCGGGAGGAACCGAGACTCAGAAGGGGAACCCGTCCTCCTCAGGTCGACCCGGCGAGAGAAAGAAACGACAATCTTTATGGGGATAAATAACAAGAGAGGGCCTCAATGAACAAGATTATAGACCGATAGGCAGAGTTTGTTTCACTAAGTGTCCACAGAGGTACATTTATGGAAGAGTAACAGAGTCTGTAGTCTATAAACAACAGGATCAAGAGCAACGATCTTGCCTCTACTTGGAGTAGTGCACGAGTGGGGCCGAAACCAGTTGAGGACGAATCCTTTTAGTGGTTTACCAGCCCGGCCCGCCAGAGACGGGCACTCAGGCCCACTCAAGGACTTCCACTGCTTCGCGACAAACAAGCGCAATTCAACACAGACACACTCGTACACACACCACCCACCATCTGTCCCGTCTCTGGCGAGCCGCGTGGAGACAGAGATCCACAAAATGAGTTTAGGGACTGGAGATACCGCCATCCAAAGGAAAATGTAATTAAGAGCCATATTTTAGGCATAAGCAGTAAAATAGGAACGATATTGGGTTTTGATTAAAAGAACAGGGCCGGAAACAAAGAGGATTTGATCCAAAGCCACCGAGAGGCTCCAGCACCTTCATCACCATCTGTGAAAAGCAGCTGCGGTGAAAAGGGTCCCTGCGCTTGTTTAATTAAACATGTTTTGGCTTCCAACAAGGTTTAAAAAAAGTCCTGCTATTAGAGACACACAAGGAAGCAGACTAAATTTAGACCAATACACCGGTGTTTAGGGAGCTTTCAGAATTCATCACTCGAGCTTGTCTGCGCCCCCTCATTAAGCGGGATGAGATCTTAATGAGTAAACTCTAATTTGTAGGAACTGTTGGAGCCAATCGAAACTGTAACTTTGGAAAAACTTCACCATAACCCTGGTGTTTGGGTTTGTTGATACAATTGGAACTCATTCAAAGCTTGGTAATGTAATAAATTATTAACAGGATTGGTCATCACACTCCCGACAACATTTATAGAATAAAAAACGGGGGACTCTTTTGCTTTTTGGTAAAAGAAAATAGAGAATATCTTAAAGTAAAAGTAAAGTAAAGTGGATCCTTATAGTCACACATGAATACACCACAGCACAGCACATAATGTGAACAGTGTGAACTTCTTTCTCTGCTTTTAACACATCTAACACATTAAACACACTTAACATATTTAACATATTTAACCCATTTAACACATTCAACCCATTCACCAAGTGAAGCTGCAGGCAGCCACCAACAGGGGGCACCCGGGGTGCAGTGTGTGGGTACCCCACTCAAGGGTACCTCAGTGGTGACACTAGCAGTGTCGGGTATTCGAACCCACAACCTTCTGATTGCTGGGGCAACTCCCCAACGACTAGGCCACCAGCTGCCCCAACTTCACCCAATGGACGTTTTGATATAATTTAAGTCCATTTTGTTTATTGTAGGCCTCTGCAGAGAACCAGCTTTCCATCTCATAAAAGTTCTAGAAGACCCCAAAGCGATAAGGAAGAACCTGGAAAGACCTCCAACCGTAATCCATCTAGTGATCCAGACTCAAGCAATAAAAACAAGCAATGTCTCCTCGGTTGAAGATCTTGCTTTCATATGTTTACAGCTCTAGTCAAGACCATCTTTGAGTTCTAGACATGTCCAAGTCTAGGACTAGTTCAGTCAAGTCCAAACAGGTTAGAATCCGAGTCAAGACCAAGTCCAAAGAGAAGGAAGTCCAGGTCGAAATAAGATCAAGTCCAAATCAAGATCGTGTCAAAAAAAACAGGTTTGAGTCCAAAGAAGTTAATGGCCAGGTCAATTACAACTTTATTTATTTTTTAAAAAATTACAACTTTATTTATTAAATTGGTATTATTCAGCGCCATAATTTCGGATTTGCCATTTCAAGTGGGCTACTTCACTTGGGACAAATTAAGTTGGAAATTCAGTTGGAAATTCAGTTGGAAATTCAGTGGGAAATTCAGTGAGAAATTCAGTCTGACATCCAGGACCTATAGGAAAAAAAGTAGAGTGCAGAGAGCAAACCTCACAGACTGAAATTATGTTTTCGGCGAAATCAACGTCTCGCGCAGCATGTCAGGCATGAATTATCAATCAAACTTGTTCTTATTCAATTTCAACTATTCAATATGTTTTTTTTTTATTCAAATACTTTTGTCACTAAATTACTTCCACACAAGTCCAAAGAGGATAAAGTCCAAATTAAGATCAAGTTCAAAAAGGTTTGAGTCAGAGTCAAGATCAAATCCAAATAAATTCAAGTCCAAGTCAAGACTAAATTCAAAGAGATTCAAGTCCAAGTCAAGACTAAATTCAAAGAGATTCAAGTCCAAGTCAAGACCAAATCCAAATAAATTCATGTCCAGCATCAAAGTGGAAATTTTCCTACAAGATCCATTATGAGTGTAACCAGCAGACTAGTTCACTACTATCAGAACAAAACCTCCAAAAACAGCGACTTTACAGGAGAAGGGAAAAAAACATTCACAACTTGTGATTGACATTAATGCAAATATTTTGTTTTTCCAAATAATTTTGGATGATTTCCAGTCATGAAGTTTTCATTCAGTGTGAAGGACAGCTGGTGTTTACAAAATAGGTTAAAAAAAAAAAAAAACAGCAAAAAAAAAAAAACGTTTTGTCCTGATAATGACGATATAGTTACACCCCCCACAGGTCTATATGGAAAAGGTGGGCAAGAGTCTTGCCAGCACAAAGCCCTGGTAAAGCCGTAAAACAGACAGTAGGTCATCCCTCGTAGCCCAGACTCCCAGTACATTACTCGTACCGAACGCCAACTGAGGAACATACCGTCTCTGCCCTCCTACCGCTTTCATCCGGCAGCGGATCTAAAGCTCTGACAGCCAAAAAGCTCATACAGTGGCACAGATCCAGCTCAGATATACCTGCCTCCATTAGTCCTGCAGGCAGAATAGCCTTTAATTAGCTAATTGGTTGAGCTGTTATTAGATCTAAGCGCTGGCTTGGAAACTCTGTGGCTCCCTGAAGGCTGGCTTCAGAAGCGCCGATCCAAAACTGATTACGAACGCGGTGTTTCTGTAACGGGGTGATGCTTCGAATTAGAGAATCTTTTCAGGTCCTTGATTAGATTTTCAGAGGAAGAAAAACATTTAGAAAAGCAACTGCGTTTTTAAAGTGAGGCAATAATAATGTGCAAACTTCTAAACCAATCCCTGGTAAGAACACTTCCTATTTTTAACATATGGAAAAGTAAAGTGTGCCAGAAGCTCACGCTTTGGGGCCCACCCCCCATCCGGCTTTCAATTTCTCAGCAACTAATTTGTGTTTCTTCAGAATAAATTTCAATTATATGGCGTGTATAAGTGCTGTCCACCAATCCTACCGTCACGGAAACCAAAGACGCCCTGTCGCAAGTCATCATCCAATCAGGTCCGAGTTCAAGTCAAGACCGAGTCCAAACAGGTCAGAGTTCAAGTCAAGACCGAGTCCAAAGAGGTCCGAGTCCAAGTCAAGACAGAGTCCAAAGAGGTTCGAGTCCAAGTCAAGACCGAGTCCAAAGAGGTCCGAGTCCAAGTCAAGACCGAGTCCAAACAGGTCCGAGTCCAAGTCAAGACTGAGTCCAAAGAGGTTCGAGTCCAAGTCAAGACCGAGTCCAAAGAGGTCCGAGTTCAAGTCAAGACAGTCCAAGGAGGTAATTTTAAAGTGAAGTAGAAATAAGTTGTAAACTTCTAAACCAAGCCTCATTAAAACATTTTCTACTTTGAAGATGTGGAAAAGTGCTCCAGAATCTCGTCGTGTTACGGTCCTTCAGGTTCGTTTTCAGATCACTAAGATCACTAATCCTAACCCCACACACGCTGCTTCCTTCCCGGCGTGTTGGCGTGTGAAGGGAACTCACTGATGGTGAGGCTGC
This sequence comes from Bryconaethiops microstoma, assembly GCA_037577275.1. Taxonomy (NCBI): domain Eukaryota; kingdom Metazoa; phylum Chordata; class Actinopteri; order Characiformes; family Alestidae; genus Bryconaethiops; species Bryconaethiops microstoma. The sequence goes on from JBBJLS010040965.1 coordinate 6,547, forward strand.
AGTCATAGTGGCTGTGTCCCGAATCACACTGGCACCCCCACTCCACACACTTCCCCTTCCCGTTACACAGATTGGGACACCGCAGGGCCAGCGCCACGTCTGCCGCCGCTCCGGACACTACGGGCCAGAAACATCCAGAATAAAGTTATAATAAACTTCACTTCCAGAATAAAGTTATAACAAAACTAACATCCAGACTGAAGTGCTAATATAATTAATATCCAGGATAAAGTTCTAATAAAATTAACATCCAGAATGAAGTTCTAATAAAATTAATATCATAATGAAATTCTGATCACATCAATATCCAGAATGAAGCTCTAACAAAATAAACATCTAGACTGAAGTTTAATAAAATGTATATCATGAAACAAGTTCTAATAAAACAAAACAAACAACTATAATGAAGTTCTAATTAAATCAACAACAAAAAAAAGTTCTGATAAAATTTACATTAGATAAAAGTTCTAATATTAAGTAAATGTAATGTTTAGAATGATGTTCTGATAATTTAAATATCAAGAATGATGTTTTAATAAAATAAATAACCAGAATGAAGTTCTAATAAAATCAAGGTTCAGAATGAAGTTCTAATAAAATTAACATCAGTATGAAGTTCTAATAAAATGTATATCCAGAATGAAATTCTAATTAAATTGACAACCAAAAACAAATTCCAATAAAAGTAATATTAGAATTCTAATATTAATTAAATTTAATGTCTAGAATGATGTTCTAATAAAATAAATATCAAGAATGAAGTTCTAATAAAATTAACATCCAGAATGAGGTTCTAATAGCATTATTATCCAGACAAAATTCTAATAAATTTAACATCCAGAATGAAGTTGTAATAAAATTAAAATCAGAATGAAGTTGTAATAAAATGAGGGCCTAGATAAAAGTTCTAATAAATTTAGTGTGACGTGAATGTCCGGAATGAAAGATTAGAGCGGATGTGTTAAGGTACCAGATGCTCTGTTCTCCAGCCAGCGCCTCTCGCACTCGTTCTCCAGGAAGGGCAGCAGGGCGTCCTCCCAGGCCAGGTCGTCCTTCAGCTGGAGATCCAGCACACACAGGTCCACCGCGTCCTCCAGCCGCCGGCCCAGCAGCCCCCTACAGGTCACGCCCACTGTGGAGTTCGCCAGGGCCAGCCGGCACAGCTCCAGGGCTTTGGTGGACGTGAGGCCACTGGGGGCCGGCCAGGAGGGCGGGGCAGGTCGGGAGGGGGCGGGTCTGCGGTCCGAGATCAGGTGATCATCCGGGAAAAAATACGCCAGATTACCCAAATTAATGTGACCAAAACTCTGGAGAGACTGAACCTGGACCTGCCTTTTATCAAGAGTCACCTCTCTGTAAACAGACAGATGGATGAATGGATAGACAGACAGACAGACAGACAGACAGACAGACAGATCAATCGATCGGTAGATAGACAGATATATAGATAGATAGATAGATAGATAGATAGACAGACAGAACGATATAGTTAGATACACAGATAGATAGATAGATATAAAGATGATTAGACAGATAAATAGATAGATAGATAGATAGATAGATAGAAAGATAGACAGACAGACAGATAGACGGATATATAGATAGACAGATAGATATATCGATAGATAGATAGATAGATAGATAGACAGACAGACAGACAGTTAGAGAGTTAGATAGACAGATAGTTAGATAGATAGATAGACAGACAGTTAGATAGACAGACAGACAGACAGACAGACAGATAGATAGATAGATAGACAGACAGACAGACAGATAGATAGATGCCGTAATGGGGAACTTTACTGACCTGTTGTTTTGAAAGGTCGTGGGGTCGAACAGTGAGTCGGCCCGCAGCTCCTCTTCAGTGAGGCGGTTCTGACCCGCCGACCTTTGGACCGGAAGGTCGCCCGTGGCGTCTCTATAGGGAAACAGCGAGGTTTGGTCCACGTGGTCCTGGGCGAGGCATCGAGAGGCCGTTTCCGGGACGACCTGAGAGCCGTATCCGCTCTGACAGGCGCAGAAGCTCCCGGTTCTTGTCTCAGTCTCGGATGGCGGCGTGCTGTCGAACAGACTCCGTCCCGGTTCCACCCTGACACGGCAGAATACGGGAGAAAAAACAAGATCCCACATCAGCCTTCCGAATTAAAGCCCCCCAGACATGCAATCAGGAGAGGATTTAGGGTTTGATAAAGGTTAGACATCCCTTTTGACAGCCCCCTCCCCACACAACCCTCCGGGTCTTTTATCTCCGAGAAAAAAAAAGGAACTCAAGGTTACGAGGAGATAAGAACACAAATCTGAACCCTAACGACTCTGATCCCAGCGGCTTTTTCTGGACTATGATTCAAAGTGGGTGGAAAATTCCAGTCTAATATAACGACATTCCTTTTTTCCCAGTCAGCAATTTCCCAAAAAACTATGGAAGACATAAATGGATCACATCTATGAATATTTCATGTCTAACAACTTTATTGGCTGTAGATCAGCGTTCATTACGTTTTGGCACATTATAATCCCATAACACACAACCGACCACTTTATCGGAAACACCTGCTTTGTCTAGTGTTATGCACAGGTAGTGTTCACCGTCCTCAAGTCCTTTATCAGCAATCAGCCAATTCTTTGGCTGATGGGTGGTCAAACCAGCCAATTAATGAACGCACAATTTACTTGTGGCCAGTGACTCAATGTACAATGTAGGTGTTTCTGATAAAGTGGTCAGTGAGTGGAAGCTAAAGGTTGGGGTTTCCAATAAACTGGCCGGAGAGTGGAAACTGGAAAAGGTAGATCTGTACCTCCAGTCCTGTATGAAGCGCTCCAGCTCGCTGCTCTGGTAGATGTTTCCCTCAGGACCATGAAGGTCATTGTGGGTGCTCCTGTCGAAGGTTCCGCAGAGGCCGCGGGTTCCGTTGAAGTCTCGGCTCGGAGCCCTGATGGACACGCTCATGCCCCAGTCTCCTACGTCCGCTCGCACAAACGCCCCAGAGGGGAACTGGACCTGACAAGGTCAGAATTTCAAAAGGCTTTAATGCAACAGAGGATTCAGGCAAATTAAAGTGGGAGTGTAAAACCCCCCCGCTGGTCCCAAACGTAGACGCTAAGGCGTGGTCAGGGTCTTAGGGCTTTCGGCAGTTCCCCAATTAGCAGTGCTCCTAAATAATGAGGTAGATCTAAGTGTCATCTGCATAGTTATGATAGGGCACATCATTCTCTTTAAGAATTTGACCCTGAGGAAGCATGTACAGGTTGAACAGGACAGGTCCAAGAATGGACCCTTGGGGGACTCCATTAATTAGCAGGGCTCCTTAATTAGCAGGGCTCCTAAACGAGGCAGAGATAATGATGGAGGAGTTCTGAGGCGGGGGAGCGGGAGATTTCAGGTTTCCGAAGCATCGCTGCTCACCTTTGGCATGTGTGGAAAAATATGGACTGATGGCTCATCTGAGGTTCTGCGAATACAATGAGCTCAGAGGAAAATTTGCCAGGCGCTGAAGTGAAGGAACATTCCTCTCAAGCTCATCCAACTGCCTTCAAAACAATGGCTAGAAGTTCTCACGGCATCCATTTGGTCCTGCTTGAAGTTTGAAAGTGGGCCGTCTGTCCGCTTTGTTCTGATTTCTGTCTGAAATCTGGAGCGTTTGGCTGAATTCAGCAATTAGCTTCAACCAAAGTGCCAGAACACACCGATTGCCCAGCAGGAGCGCCGATCTTACTCTCCGGTATTCAGGTCTGGATCCGACACGTGGAGAAATATGTCCCACTCTGCTGCCCCTCAGGTCACAACTCCATCAGAAACCACCTCAATAGTGCTGCTTCTGTCTCTGGCACGAGCACAATCACATTTTGAATTTTTTTTTCTCTGTGTTTTTCATAATGACTTTACATGTTTTTGGCGAAAAAAATTATTTTCAGATCGCAATTAGAAGCACAATTAATAGACAATGGGGTGGGAGTCGCTCTATTCACCCTGGTGGTAATGGGACTCCGTGTTGTTGTACAGTCTCCGAGCAACATCACCAGCAGCTCCATACACATTCACAGATGTTGAAACAGCATACAGACAGTATTTACCATCAGCTTCATTAATGGAAATACACCCCTCATTATAGGGACCCCCCACCCAGGATTCTAAAACCCTGGGAGACCAAAAATCTCCCCTTTCCAAGCATGAAGAACTCAAGTTAGCTTCCCAAGAATTCCAGGGAGAAAATGGAAATGCAATGCTCATCCAGGCATCACTCCTGGCATCACTCGCCCCAGCAACACTCGCCTGGGCAATTCTCGCCCTGGTAACACTTCCCCAGACAACTCTTGCCCCTTCTATCACTGTCGTGGAGAAAACTTAAGCTTCGAAGATAATCCAATAAAAAAAAAAAAAAACTTTTATGCCTCCTGGGTTTGTGCTCCTATGGACGTGAAACCCGTTTTCCAACTGGGCTACTTCTCTACCAGGATACCCTATAGCCAAATATCCTGGTGATATAGGGTAACGGTCATGTCTTCCTAGGCAACCCAGCTGTTCAATTCTGTTTCAGAGGACATGACTATTTAAAGAAATTCCCTACAAGCAAAGGACAAAACCAAAGAGATAGAACACTATACCGTATTTGGCATATCCACAGTTATGTCATGTACTACGTACGATAGGTATGATGTCAGAATCTACTATCTACCCGGCAGCATCCCTGGCATCATTCGTCCCGGCAGCACTTGCCCCAGCAACAATCATCACGGTACCACTTGTCCTGGCATCCCAAATGTGTCCTTTCACAGTTACGGGACTGGATTTCTGTAATGCTGCTAAAACTTGATGAGCTACAGTCTCTTGTTCGGCCAAATGGTATTTTTACTTTTCCGTAAATTTTGTCCAACCTAGCAATAGCAGCTACTGAAGAACTCAGTGGTGGGTGGAGCCTGGAAAGGTGAATCAAAGAGACCTACCGTGAGCTTCTTGCCCTGGTGTGTCTCAAGAATCTTGACCTGAGTGGTCAAGGCAGTCCCTAGGTTTTTGATGGACAGCTGGGGGCGTGTCTCCTGCGGCTGGCCGTTACACATGTCCACAGTTACGATTTCGTTGCCCTCCCGTGCCGCAACGCCACAGGTGCAAGACACCGGATAGTGGCGGCTGCCGCAATCCCACTGACGGGTGTGGACCTCAAACACTCGATGCGTTGCCTTGTAGAGCACAAACGTTCCTGTCTGCTGGTTCTCGAAGCGTCTGAAGAAACAAAATCAGCTCGTTTCAGCCACGTGAAAATTTCAGGCTAAAACCCATTTCTACCGTATTGCTAATTTCTGCTAGCACCCCTATGGGACTTCTAGAAGTGTTTTAGCCCTAAGCTAACACATGAACACATGTTACAGATTCTAAAACAGCCTAAAGCTTGTAAAAGACTCCACATTATTTGTTTGACCCTAACACACATTATAGTTTATGTGTATCAGTTTTACAGAGAATCCTTCAAACAAAGCTGAAACTTGCTCACACAATGGCTTTACAGTCAGTGACATATCTAGAACTGACTCAAACCTGCTTACACTACAGCTCTACAGTCAGTGACGTATCTAGAACTGCCTCAAAGCTGCTTACACTACAGCTCTACAGTCAGTGAAGTATCTAGAACTGCCTCAAACCTGCTTACACTACAGCTCTACAGTCAGTGATGTATCTAGAACTGATTCAAACCTAATTACACTACAGCTCTACAGCCAGTGACATATCTAGAACTGACCCAAAACTGCTTACACTACGGCTCTACAGTCAGTGACGTATCTAGAACTGACCCAAACATGCTTACACTATAACTCTACAGTCAGTGCCATATCTAGAACTGACTGAAACCTGCTCACAGTACCTGATGTATCTAGAACCTCCTATTTTTAAGCCTTTCTTTTCCAACTGAAGTTGAGGAGTGAAATCAGAGCATCCCTTACTACAAACCGTTTCTGTTCATTTAGATCTTCTCTGAAGATCTACAAGGTCTCGAGGGTTCTCTATTTAATGAAACGCTTAATTTTCACTGTAATCTTTACTTTCCATGAATATTCAGCCTCGTAGGAACACATGAAGGCTTCATTTTTCCCAATCAGCTCATGATCTGACAAAGATATTAAAGGCCGGAGGTTAAGGCCGTCATCTCCTCATTATTTTGTTCGGCTGGAAAAACGAGCGTCGGGAGTGTTCTGCGTGTAAACTCGGGCCGCTGTTAAAGGTTACACACAAACGAACTCGGCGTGTGTTTGATGCAGCCCAGCAGCGGTGAAGGGGCGCGTAGAGTTCTGATCAGAAATAAAGGATCCGTTAACAGCAGCCTCTTTAGAGCCGACCTTTAAAACCAGTTAAACAGACGTTGGGGGGGTCGGACTGCAGCCCCTCTATGGAAAAGGGCGAGAACGACAGTAAACTGACTGAGAGAGAAGAAAAGAGGGAGAAATGCCAAACGCATAATGACTCTGCCCACACAGTTCGCCTTTCACTTAGAATACAGACGTAAGATCTTTGAATATTATAAACATTATGCTGCTTTTTCAAAATGTTATTAGACAAAAACATTAGAAATACAAACGTAACTGACAGGTTGTCACTACAGTCGACCCCAGACATTCGCGACCCCATGAAATCCCCCAAATTTTTATAATATAAACCCTAAATATGCTCCCAAAACACTTTAATTTAATTTTAAACTCAACTTAATACTGTAACCTTAAAAAACAATGTTAAAGGTAAACTGGAGACGCTCCACACTGAAACTGTTCTGATGCGGGAATTCTGGACTGCAGCCGCCAGAGTTGCATCACAGGGCATCAGCCAATCAGCACCAAGGAGAAATAAATAACGCTCTCGGATTGGCTACTTTCAAACCTCCCGCCTCTGAGTACAGCAGTATTTCACCTCCCAAGACGCCTTTCTTTGTGTTTCTTTTAGTTATTTTTATATGGAAATGTAGCTGAATTTACGTTAATATTTATGTTACAAAATTAGCAAATTATATTTTTCTTAATAATTTTGCACTAAAATGCATGAAACATTATATATTGCCACCAAAAAAGCAAAAAAGAAAATGCGGAGGATATTTGTGATTTCTGTAAATGTGCAGGAGTTTCCGCGAACAATTATTAGTTCGGTTCTAAGAAAAAATCAGTGAACAACTGAGGCTGCGAACTCTGAACCAGGACTTTGCGGTGGAACACTGCATTTCAGAGTAGAAACACAAGGCCTCACACTGTTGTTTCTGAAGAGACACATCAGGTCTGTCTTTAGTGACTGACATTCACTTTGTGTTGATAATGAAAAAAGAAAAGTATCAGAAAATCACACACAACTGTTTCTGCTGGAAAAGGTGCCGGGAGGGTTTGGACACAAGTCATTTCTGAAAGGTGCT
>JBBJLS010040986.1:0-13927 GCA_037577275.1 Bryconaethiops microstoma
CTCACCTTCAATCTCCCTCTCTCTCACCTTCAATCTCCCTCTCTCACCTTCAATCTCCCTCTCTCACCTTCAATCTCCCTCCCTCTCACCTTCAATCTCTCTCTCTCTCTCTAAAGAACTCTCTCTCTCTCTCTCAAGATCTCTCTCTCTCGCCATCTCTCTCTCTCTCTCTAAAGAACTCTCTCTCTCTCTCTCAAGATCTCTCTCTCTCGCCATCTCTCTATCTCTCTCTAAAGAACTCTCTCTCTAATATCATTCTCCTTCAGCACAGCTTGCAACTAAAAACCAATCACTCAGCTCTGCTTGGCACACCAAGGCGCCCAGATGAGCAGCCATTCATCAAGAAAATAACAAAATTAAAATTACACTTCTCCTTTTAATTCAGTCATTTATTTTTCTGGAGAGTCAGAAAGAGAGAGAGAGAGAGAGAGAGAGAGAGAGAGAGAAAGAGAGAACAAGAGGGAGAGTCTCCAAACATGCATGCATAATTTCTCTCGCTCTCTCTCTCGCTCTCTCTCTCGCTCTCTCTCACACCCGGACAGTAATCAGAAATCAGAAGTGCGGTCTCGTTTCTCCGAGAGGACAGATCTGTCATTTTATGGAGCTTTGTCATGTTTAATATATCGCTATATTAACACATTAACAAATCACACCAAAGCCCCAGCGCGTTATTTCCTTATGATGAAAAAATGCATTTGATTAAAAATGATCATGACTGGTCCATAATGACTGCGGTCATAAAATCGCAATTTAGACGTGACGTGTAATATTTATTTCTAGGATGAGCTCCTTCCAACCACCGACCTCATCCTGTTCACTACGATTTTACTGTGCTGTGTCATAGGTCCCACTTCCACCTGGCATTAACACTGATCTGACCAGTACAGGTGCAAAATGGGTCCAACAACTCTCAGATACTTTTCCCACCTTCAGAGGATGTCACTACCAGTCAAAAGTTTTTGAAGGGGACATTTGGTCGACACAGTTATCTAGAGTGACTTCCAGTCTTTATTTCCAGAGACAGACCCCAGGAGACATTGAGGGTTAAGTGTGTTGCTCAGGGACACAATGGTAGAAAGTGGGGGGGGGGGTTGAACCTGCAACTTTGTGGTCATCAGGTTCACAGACGGGTGTTTTACCCACTAGACTACATCTCAGGTTTTTACCACTTATGTAGAGTGAACAACTCTAAATGAAAATCTGTTGAATAAACCCAGTTTCCTTTATAAGATGAAAGAATCTGTAACAGTGCAGGTCTGACAGCTATACACTGATTGTGTGGTGATGCAGAGTCAAATTCTAGACTGTCCTTTAACTTTAACTGCACTCTTAGTAAAGAATATTGAGTGTATTTTTAGTTGATATTAATCGAGTAACATGCAAATGTGCAAAAACTTCGGACGAGTAGTGTATGACCACAAAACATTTGTTGGCATGTTTTGGAAAAGAGCTTGAGGGTCAGCTTGCATCACTACAGCACTGAAAACGCCACCAATAAACCACAAATAATCCAGACAGGAACATCCAAACACGATGATGTCATTATGCTAATAACCTGCTATACCAACTTTTCGTTACTATAAATCAACTTAGATTTATGTCAGTCATCACTGACCAATTCATAGTAATCAGAAAACATACTCCTTATAGAATACAGAAATATGGAGCTCAAAGACCACAGTTGAGGAATTACAGAGATTGGTGGCATTTTGGGTTCATCGTATCTCCTTATCCAACATAATACATCACCCCCACATCAACGAACTAGAAGGTCTGCCAGAAGGTCAAACCCGCCTTTTCACCCCTTGAGCTTCAACTGGGATAAGGTACTGTGATCAGACCAGACAATAATTAAGCTCTTTGATTCCCAACACTCATGGTGGGTGTTGAAATAAAAACGGCTTCAGAGGAAAGCCATAAATACCAAGCGTTAAATAAGTTGGAGGATCTGTGATGCTGTGGGACCATTTCTGCTCTAAAGGCTCTGGCAGTATTGTTTACGTACACGGCATTATGAATTCCCAGAAGTACCAAGAGGTTTCCAGTCAAAGTCTGGCTCCCTCAGAAGCTTAAACGTGGTCATGGCTGGTTCTTCCTGAAGAACAGCATCCCAATGCACACATTACAATCCAATAAAAATGGGTTAAATTAAACTGACAAAATTGCCATGGCCATCCCACACCCCTGACCTCAATTCAACTGTAAACCTGTGGGTTGAGCTCAGGAAGAGAATCCACAAGAGAACTCTGCAAGATCTGGAGAGGTTCTGGTGGAAGATTCCTTCTTGTATTCTCATAAATTTATAAGTTCTGTTAGCAACAGAGGACTGCACAAAATACTAAATATGGGGTGCCAATCATTTTTACAGTGAATTTATTTTGTGATCACCTACTTTGGTAATGGGCTCATAGGGAAATGATGTATGTTCTTCATTTTTGGAGTAAAGACAACATTTGGTAAACAGTAAAGGGAATTCTCATCAGCCTTTTTCAAACGAGGGTGCCAATAATTCTGGAGGGCACAGCAGATGTGCAATTGGCATGATGCTAACTACCAGCTTCCCAATCCCAAGGACCGAGATGATCTCTAATCAGAGAAGCCATCACACGGACGCAGCATGTTGATTTACTCCATCAACACTGCTAACACCAGGTTGCCGTTTAGGCTCAATAATCGAGCCTCATTTCGGACAGAGTTTTGGCGGTGGGCCTGCTGGGGGCGCCTATGGCCGTGGAGCTCCGGTGCAGTGTAATTTAAGAGCAGGTGGTGGAGGAGGATGTTTGCTCTATGCAAACGAGCCTGATTCAGCAATCCCCTTTTCTAATCAGCGGCACGATTTCATTCCCGCGGCCAGCAGCGTGATGCGAAAGCGGCTTGCTGTTCCGACAGCAGCGCCGGCGCACGGCTCCGGAACAGCTGGCCCGCCGCTGCTAAATCTTAGAGCGGGAACAGCTCCAAGATGAAAGGGCGGCTGTTTATCACCCGCGGCACATAAACGAAGCCATGCCTTACAACGAATGCCTTGCAGGTAGCAGCCCTGGAGGATGTGCCGAGATTCTGGTCACGCTTTGAAAAGAAAAAGCTTCAGGTAGAACCACATTCAGATTCAGTAGCTGAGGTTCTGTTATGGTTGACCTGACAGCCAGGAGTTCTCCAAACTACAACAGAAAAGAGGCAACTTTCAGGCCACTTTACCATTTCATCCCAATTCTTGGCATTCGTAAGGGATACAGTACTGTGGAAAAGTCTTAGACACCTCAGAAAATCATCTTCAGCTGAGCGGTATGTTTTTTTAAAGCTAATATTAGAATCTATGCAAATAATATTGCTATGACTTTTTAATAAAACTACCCTTATAAAGGTTTTTTTAAATTTTTTTTTACAAGATCCTGGTGCTTTTATGGCAGTAACATGTTAATAAATACCTGACGGCACTGACAGTTTAGTATTCTGCCTGAGAAAGAGACAAGATAAACTCAGAAACTATCGAGATCTAAGATCTTCCAAATAGTGCCCCTGCATCAGTGCATGAGAACCCATGAGCTCACCTGCTCACAACACTTCAAGTAAAACAAATCTTGACATTATTTAATGCTTTCCTGTTTGTGTATTTGCTGACTGAAAGTCCCTCACCTCACAAATAAATGGCTTTAAACGTTTTGTACAGGAGACTAAGATTTTTGTGCAGTATTGTACATGAGATGTTATGGGTATAAGAACCTCTGACATTTAAAGTACAAGGAAAGTACAAGGAAAAGAGTTTTTCCCTTTGAAGTACAAGGAAAAGCGTTAGGAAAGGAAATCTTACACGCTAGAATTTATTCAGAAGCTTTTATGTTTAACCAATCTCACAACCTCAGAAATAATCCTTTTGTAAGCACTGACATTGTCGCCAGGAGGTTGTGCGTTTGATGCTATTTGTGGGAGTCCAAGAGTATATTCGACTCTGGATGAGTAGGGTGGTCCTCGCTCTCCCAGCACTCAGTTTGATGCTAACCAATAAGTGCCTCAATTAGTTAATGTAACAGAACAGGAGGGTATTGATCTCCTCCAAGCATGCTGAGGTGTCCACTGAAATTGAAAAGATACAATGGACCTTCAGATGTCTTGGAAGGGGCATGTACCCTCCCAAGTTGGTAGCATTACATTTTAGGGAGGGTTTTTTTTTTTAATTTAGAGCGTGTAATTGGCTAATGGAAAGATTTAGTTGAGAGACAGAAAAACAAACCAAATCATACTACTGATCCATAATAAAACCATACCTCTACTATACCTAAAACAATGGTTCTTAAACTGGTTCTGAGGGGTCCCCAGACACCCACATTATTGCTCCAACCCAGTGAGGATCTCTGAGGTGACTGGGTTGACCTATACATTTGTCCACTGATTTGTCCACTTTGCCACTGCTGAATTTTCACTGTTCGTGATCATTAAGCAGCTATGGGCTGTTCCATTGAGTATACCTGGGTCTCAAATCAGTGATTAAAAAAAGGCACATAACTTGTTTGGTGCAAAGGTCCTTTAGACACCTGAGTGCTAGAGTATTGACATTACAACCGGGGAATAAAATGGGTGGTCTTTGGCACAATATAAACAGATTTAATATGGTAAGTCATTGCAAACTAACAAAGAAAACAGGGAAATTTGTGTTTGGATATGTTGGTACCCCCAAATAGCTGAAGGCTTGTTTAGTAGGTGCTAGACCTTACCTCATACTCTTGGGAGAGCTTTAAGTTGTCGTTGGCCTTCAGCAGCTCTGTGTGTTCGGCCAGTTCTGCGATGGGGATGGGCGGGTGATTCATCATACCTGTGGACAACCAGGAGAGGCGATGGAGAGAGAGAGAAAAAGAGAGAGTCAGGTTAAGAGCAATGGGGAAGCTGCTAGAAGACAAACGCAAACAGCCAGGGAGGTATGGGCTGACAGTGGAGGGATGTGAGCTGGGGTCAGGAGTGGTGGGGGTGGTGGTGGTGATGGTAGGAAACACATCCAGGTGAATAAAAGTGCTGAATGATGTTAGGGACAGTCTGACCAAGCCAGAGCTCCGAATTCTTATTCTGAGCACTAGCATTTGTCCAAAAACACACACAAAACCCACCGCTTTTATACAAAGGAAATAAAGGCAGGACCTATGGGCAATTGCTAAGGTGGCAGAGAAACCACAGACCAATTACTTCTTAATGCTACTGGGACAAGTGGCTTTTAATAGCTTCACTATAGCACCACAGAGATGAAATTCATTTTTGGGCCTCTATGATAATACAAAAAAAGAAAAAAAAAAATGGAATAAAAAGACGAAGAAACACACCAGAGTATGATGGTGCCACATAGGGCTGTATTCATGCAGAGAAAAACCTCTGCAAAAGGTGAGGGGAGGAAAGAAAAGGAAAAAAAGAGGAGCAATGTTTTCTGCTGAAAAAAAGGTTTTCTAAAAGACTAACAATCAATGACTTGAAACGACTTCAAAAATTGGCTCTGACATGTATTTTCCAATCTACAAAGGAGATTTATTTCCCACCTCTACTAATATTTAATGAGTGTAATCAAAAGCGTATCTTGAATCAAAACGTCTCCGATTTTTCACAAAAGGAGAGGCGGATGTGACTAACAGACTCATTTGCATTGCCTTTCATGGCAAACACGAACCCCATCAACTTGGGCGTGCGCAGAAGAATGCTAAAAGAAAAGAAAGAAGCTAAAATGTGCATTATTTACGAAAAATAAAAAATGAAAGTGTGTGGCTCTGTATTGTCCCTAATAAAAGGCCTGCTGGGGCCTGACTGGGGCCTGGATGAGGCTCACTCCAGCCAAAGCTAAGCAACACACACACATACACACACACACACCCAGTGCATTTCTGCCCATGATCACTAATGATGTTAGCAGTCATTATTAGTACTAATGTCCTCCCTGCTCCCCCCACCTCCTGCCCCCCCTCCAGAATGAGTTATCATGAATATGGCACTGTGTCTTCAGGCCAATGCGGTGCTAAGCACGCTGGGAGCTAATCCTGTTACAAGCATAACACTGCCGATGTAATAGGAAATGCGGCGAAAGAGACATATTGTCTATTTATGCCTGCCTGGGCGAAGCTTTCCCCGCCACCATTTACAGAGGGCTTTAGCCATCTTCGCCTTTCACTGCAGGAGAGGTCAAAAGTCGGCTAAACGCTTTCTTCTTTTCTCCGACCCCCGAAAAAGTTTCAGAGATTTAATTAAGCGCATATAATCTGCATAATCACATTAGCCACCCTCAATTTCCCTTCTAGTTCATACCTCTCTGCACTAAATGTCACACAGTCTCTGGCCTGGGACGGCGGCGGCGCTCGTTCTGATTTCACGCTCATTGTAAAAAGGAAGATTATTAGTACAGTAGTGCAGCAAGCAGCTGATAAACACCACTCCTCATTAAAAATAGCTCTGAAAACAAACAAAAACATCATCTATCTCTTGTTCATCTGTTGTTGTTTTTTTTTATGAAATACACATTAAATGGATATTATTCCTGCTGAGAATGGCATAATTAATAGAAATATGCCAAAATAATTGAAAAAATAGGTGGGGGAGAGGGTGAACAACAACGGAATAATACAATGGGACTCAATATGTAACACAAGCACATGATCAGAAAAAAAAGCATACTAAGTTTCTCAGAAAGTCATTCATTTCCATGAGAAAAGGGAAATATTTATATCTGAGTAAGGAAAAAATGGATTAAAGGTCTCCACGCAAGGCAGTAAAGATATCTGTCAATCCACAGGGAGAAAATGCCTGAAAATTTTACTCTCGACTACCAACTAAACTGAACCAAAGGAAATCTGTTTTTGTTTTCGCATTTACTATCCCCCTGTGTTTATTCTACCTTCATGCATGCAAATGTTGATCTGCAGACCCAGAAGGGCTTTCCTGAGTAACTAACCCTAACTAAACAATCATCAAAAGTAATATTAAGTCTCATAAAATCCATTCTATGGGTTATTATTCCATTTTTAGCATCTGAAATTGACAGCTTGGCCCTTACACAGCGTGGACTCGACATAACGAATGGATTGTCAAAATTAAAATGGAAATGAAATCCTGTTACATTAACAAACAATGAAGTTAAGAACCTTTTTGCCATTGTGTTATGACAGCGGTAGCTGCACTATTTGCACTGATATACAGCACTGTCCAAAAGTCTTGAGTCATCCCTCATTTCTTTATATTGTGCTTTGAAACACCTTGTTGGTGTAAAAATACTATTATCTGTCAGACTGTCATGTCTTAAAGCTCCAGGGGAGATTGTTGCTCCTGATCCTGTTATTATATGGACTGCAGACTCTCAGTTTCTCTTCCAACAAATTTACCTCTATGGTGGTTCCAACTCTGTTAGCTGTAGACGGCCTATCTGTCAATAATCATGTTCAAGAAGGCCTTCTCTTGTTATTCTACCCCATAAAGACTCTCTTTTCTTTCTCTCTGGGTCGACCTGAGGAGGATGGGTTCCCCTTTGAGTCTTGGTTCCTCCAGAGGTTTCTTCCTCCAGCTGAGGGAGTTTTTCCTCACCTCTGTCGTGTTTGGTTTACTCACCAGGGACTCAGACCTGGACTCTGTAAAGTTGCTTTGTGACAGCTTCTTTTAAAAAGCGCTATATAAAAAACATTGAATTGAATTGAATTATCTTTGGCATATTGAATAGATTAAATGAAATGAAATGTTTTACTGTGAAAGGTTGCAATATGCCTAAAGATACAAGGAGCCTAGATAAAGGAGTTCCAACCACTCAGCATTCAACACCACCAGTATACTGATCACCGCCTGATCATCTGGAATCATCTGCTCCTGTTTCTTCACTGGTTCAGGACTTCAGTTAGATGCTCTTTGCTCTTTGAAACTGATCAGGTTTAGGGACTGGACTGGAAATGAGAGCCTTTGAAAGTCCTTCAGGAAGCCTGGAGAACTATTTCCACAAGACCACATTAAAAATACAAGAAAGTCTGGATCTCTGGAAGCAAAATATGAAGAAATGAGGGGTGGTTAAAGACTTGAACAGCGAGCCAATGGGAGGGCGTGTTTGTCAAATCATAAGTCAACATGTTTTCGCTCGTTTTCTAAGTTCGGAGAGATGCATTGTAATGACTGTCTAAGGTGATGGACCACAAGCTATGGAGGCATCAGAAAGAGATTAGGCTGAAGTGTTTCCTTTAAGGCTGAAGCTCAATCACATACCTTCGCTCAAAAGAGCAATTTCGCTCTAGAGCCGCTTTTGTTTGTTTGTTCCTCACGTTCTCCTCACACATAAAGCACCAATGTCTTTCGCTTCCTCTGGTTAACGCACAATTTTCATTCCTCCACGTCTGCGGCTTGCCAAATAATAGCTTTCAGCGCTCTTATTTCCTGCGCCGGGTATTTACTCGAAGGATATTCAATATCAAGCTCAAGACTACTTCGCCAAAGCTCAATAGGATGCAAAGTCTTTTTCAAGGACGAGTTACGGCTCTGCCCCCCTCCCTCTCCACCTCCAATTGGCACCCCCAAGCTTTTATTTTTTCGGTCCCACACTTCACACCATGGACTCATCTTCTGATCCCGAGTAATCAAGACGCGATCAGTGAAACAAACTAACCCCCTAATTACACATTTCCAATCTGAGTAGCCTCCGACAGGCGGCAGAAACATTTTCTTTCTCTCTCCGTCACTTTAAACACCGAACGCATTCATTTACATATAAAAGGGAAAAAAAACTTGGTTTGTCTTGCTGTTAAAAAAAAAAAAAAAAAAGAAGAAGAAGAGAGAAGGGAGACCCTGTTTCTCGTTTTTCCTTTCGCTTGGCTTGTGTGTGTATATGTGTTGGATCAAATGTCAGACTATTGTTGGTAGAGGATTTAATTAGTTCAGCTCGTTATCAGGGCCTGCAGAACGGCCCATCAGAGGAAGGGATGGGGGGGCAGTGGGGTTTGGGGGGTGGAGGAGTGCCAAAGAGGGGGTGAATGTTGGAATGCAGACAAAAAGTGCCCCATAACGACACCCCCACCCCCCAGAAGTTACACTGCGCATTAACGGCAAGCACCCCGTCAGCTGGTGAGATTACGGCAACTGAAGGAGGGAAAGAGCAGCAGCAGTCAAAGCCGTGTTATCAAACGTGAACAGAATTAGTGCTGAGTTGGCGGTTTGTGGGGAAAAAAAAAAAAGAAAACATTAAATGTATTCATGTATACAGATAACACTTCCAATTATTTGGGAATGGGGCAGTGCTAAGACAGATGAAATAATAAAAAGTGCAAAAGAAAAAAAAAAAAAAAAGAGGGTCTCAGCAGGTGGTGGGACTAACTTTCATAGCTTTCAAAAGCGGCTTCGCTTAGAGGACTGCTCAGACCAGAATCTGCAAAAAACAGCAAACATGAAAAGAAAAAAGGAGAATTCTGTTTCAAATAGGAGTTCAAATGATAAAATGATAATGACAAAAAAGAAAAAATAGTAACATCAAATTACATTGATAAAATTCACATTCTTTTCAAGTGAATAGTTCCCTTGTTTATAGTTATGGAACACCACTCTGGGGTAGGGCAAGGCCTAGAGTGATGGATTTTATACCCGGGACCAGAAACTCCCACCAGTTGTTGTGTAGAAAGAAAAGATCCAGAATCTCTCACGCCAGGAAAGGTACATTCCAGCCCAACACTGGCTTTAAATATGTTAAGAAGGATTCTGTAGTTGGACAGAATTCACAAACTCACTCAGCTGTGGGCTAACAAATACAACCAGACTAGCCGTTTTAAACAGTCCATCCCAAAAACCCACCCAGCTGTTGTTTCCCAAATCTTCCTTTTACCAAGACATGTGAGAATAAGGTTTTATACACTTTAAACCACAAAACCCCTTTCTAAAGACCTCGCACTGCTGTAGGAGACGAGAAGGCATCTTTGCAACAGATGTGGTAATGCAACTTCATTAATTCAGGACTTTAAACACCCCCCTACCTCCTCGAATCTTTTAGATCAGCCAAAGCATTTTTGGTTGCCTGAAGTTTGCAGTTTTAGCTTTAGCATGAATCAGTACAGGAGCTCCAAGGCTGATGTATCTATGAGTAATAGAAGGTATAGTGGAGTGGAGTTCAATAATCTTTAAATGGTTTCTGACAGTGTATGAAGGGCATGCAGTGGGTGGTAGTCTTGCCTCACAGCAAGAAGGACATGGGTTTGATTCCTGGTTGCAGGTCCATATTGTGTGGAGTGTGTTTGTGTGGGTGTTCCACTGGGATCTCCAGGTTCCTCCCATAGTCCAAAGATATGCACGTCAGGTGAATTGGAGATGCTAAACTGCTGCTGGTGTCTGTGTGTGTGAGTTTGTCTGTGTGTGGACTGGTGACCTTAATATTTAACTATTAAAGATGTTGGTGAATTGGTGCATGAATGGGTGGGGTTAAACTGCTGTAGCCAGAATAAGGAGGTGTATTTAAATGTGTTAGATTTGAAAACTGTCTGTTTTTGTAGCTTACTTTCCATATATATACTATATGGATAGGGGGAGTAAATGTTGATATATGCCCTTTACTATCTTGAGAGGAACTGCAGTGGCAATATGGAGCAGTAAAATCGCAATACTGATATTTTGTCCATTTTGTGCAGCTCTACTGTACAGGACATTTTTGTCCATGCCTTAGCTAATCATTTGGGATACAATTTTCTTCTATTTAACTCTCCATGGAATCAAGACTGTTCATGAAGTCTGACATGAGGACACCACCAAAGCTAACATGTGGCGCTGACAAAATGTCCATATTGCCTCCTAAACTCAGACGCTGTTGTTGGTGAACCGGTAAAAAGACATATGGCCACAGTCTAGAGTCTGAAGTCTGTCCAGCTGTCTAAAGAGCTGCGGAGGAAACAGAAAAAGAGAAAAGAGAGCTTCTGCTCGCCTAACTGAACCATCTGTGAGTTCTAGGGATGAAGGAGAACAAGGCCGGACCATTGGAAACAGAACAACACTCACACGTCAGATCAGACCTTATGGCTGGAGCCCAAATCCAACTGGATGCTTGCGACTCAGTATAAACCACTTCCTCAAAATTAGCATCGCACGCTAATCAGATGATGGGATATTAAAAGCCAGCATTCATCATCGTAAGCGGCTCGTGTTCCAACAAACCACATTAGCTGTGCTGTGTGTCGTGTGTAATCTGGGTGTGCGAAGTCATAATGGCTGCGTTCATATTACAGGGTGAAGTGGCATAAACCCAATTTTAGGCCTGAACGCCACCAGCAGCATCACTACTGATTATATTAGCAGCCAAAAAGCCTGTAAGGTTGAAGTGGAAATCATTATAAAATAATACAGTACAGTTCTGACGAACAGGGGTCAGCATGGGCACTCCGACTGGTCTGCAGCTTGCAGCAGGGGGCGCTGCACTGTGTGTTCTGACCCCTTTCTATCAGATCCAGAGTGAACTTTTTCAGCAGTTTGTTCTACAGCAGACCAGATGAACTAGTCTGTTTAAATGGGCAGTGAGTGTTAATTTCATCTCAACAAAAATAAATATACTAAATCAAACTAAAAAGAATAAATACAAGTAATAGTATACAGTAAATGGTGATGTTATGTTCAGTATATTAGTGAGTTCTGGTGGAAGTCCAGTATTACTGTAGTTTCCATCAGAAACCTGGTTTGACTCCATCAGTCCTTCATTAAATTAAATTAGGAGCTGCTGATGGAGTTTCACGATCCGAACAATGGCTGGAGGAACCGAGGAGGAATCTGGAACCGAACCTGTGTTCATCTCACCAGCTCACACAGTATCAAATACTTTTACATACAAAACTAATCCTGATACTTTTTACTACTTTCTTGTTTGTTTGTATTTATTTTAATGTTAACTCTGCTGCCAGAAAGACACTTTATCACACACTGAGAAAAATGGATTTAAACTCTTTGCACAGGCGCCGAAGACTTTTGTACGGTGCGGTATACAGTGTTTAGATCTGCACTGTGTTCTGTGAGGAAGTTGAGTCAGTACTTAATGGTGATTTGGGTTCTGGCTTTCCACCACAATCTTTTTGGAAATACTCAGTAACATTAAAATAAAGACTTTTGGGAGCTGTTTGAGTAATTAGAGTTTTAAAAACAAGCCAAATAATAAAACTGGACTTAAACCACAACAAGCCTTGCATGAGTTCGAAAGCACTTCAAAGCACACATGATGTGGCTCTGAATTCCTCTAACTGGGTGTCCATTAGGTTCTGTACACACAAAACTACAGAAGCCATATCGCCCCCTACAGTCCCTGCAGTGAACTGTAATCTCTCAGAATGGCACCAGGTATTAATATTCCAGTGTTACATACGGCTTTTGTCTTTCAATAAAGTCAAACTTCTCAAACTTCTTCCAAAATAAATTGTAGAGTAATTGCTGTGTAACTAGTGTTTTCAAGCATGTAATTTACTGTGCATGAGCTTCAAGGATAAAAAAAATGATTTTTTACATTTTCTGCATAATTCGATCACTGAGATGTAAACAAATTCATTCTTTGATGTGAAATGACTCATGAAAAAGAATCGGACAGTGATGGTGAGAGGAACCGAAGGAGCGCGTCTACAATGCAAATAGAGATGTTTTATTTACAATACAAAACCGCCATTGAACCTACATGTGCCTTGGGTGTAATAAACCTGAGTGTTTATTACATTATATGTGTATATACATATGTGTGTGTGTGTGTGTGTGTGTGTGTGTGTGTGTGTGTGTGTGTGTGCGCTGAGATATAAGGCCTGTAATGCATACTCAGCCGTAATGCCGTGCTGGCCGTGTCTCTGTGTAAGTGTGTGGATGGAGGAGCGGATGAAGCGGAGGCTGATAATGAGGGAGGAAGCGGAACAGCCCAGGACGGCCTGCTGGATGAAGACACACCCTGTCCTGAGTGTGACGGAGAGTAATTACAGACAGAGGGGGTCAACAAATCTTCTGTCTAAAGATGCCATCCATCACAAGGGGTCTGGAGCTGCAGCGTGTGTGTGTGTGTGTGTGACTGTGTGTGACTGTGTGTGTGTGACTGTGTGTGTGTGTGTGTGTGACTCTGTGACTGTGTGTGTGTGTGTCGCATGAATATGCTTACTTTCAGAGACAGAGGGGAAGAGAGATTGCAGAGAGTGAGGGAATGAGGAAGAAAGAAAGAAAGGCAAAAAGAAAAAGGAAGGACAGAAGATGTTTTTGTGTGTGTGTGTGTGTGTGTGTGGATATTAGCATGAATCATGCAAATTGCACAGAAATCCCCCCACACTGGCCTTAAAGCATGTGGAAGGTTCAGTAATTTTCAGTACTTTTTATTTTATTTAAATATTTATGACTATTTTAGGCTGTGTGTTTCTGCATTTAGTTTAAACATCACTGTTTCATTATGAAGCACTTTGAACTGGCTACGTATGAAAGAGACCCTGGTGGATTCTACTATTGTTATAAGCCATAGGATCATTTTGGAACTGAGTCCTCAGTGTCAGAAACCAAATAAGCAAGTCTATTAGAGACGTGTGTTCAAGGCGAGTGTGTGATGGTTTATGTACAGTCCGCACACAGCAGGCCGGGCTTCCATCAGCTTCATAGCTCCAGAGCAAAACTGCAGAAACAATTACAGCACTGTGCAAAAGTCTCGAACCACCCCACAGTACCATCTGGAAAGTGTCTAACAGCGGCTTCATTTTTCAGCATCACAACGATCCCAAACAGACTGTCAATACGGTCTTGATAGAAAAAACAGGACAGAACTCTATAAGATTTGCTCCCAAAAGCCCAGATCTCAACAGTGTGGATCATCTGTCAGGGTGGTAGGAGCCTAGTGAGTAAAACACTTGCCTGTGAACCTGATGACCACGAAGTTGCAGGTTTAACTAATGACTGTAAGACTGTCCCTGTAACTAATGACTGTAAGACTGTCCCTGTAACTAATGACTGTAAGACTGTC
>JBBJLS010040994.1:0-13927 GCA_037577275.1 Bryconaethiops microstoma
GGGTGTGACACGCACTGCTCTCTATGTCTCGACTTTTGTCTGGGAGGGGAAAAGTGGGTGGGATGAAACAAATGATTTTGAAAAGTGCTGAAATGGCTCCAGTACTCATACAGAATATACAAAAACATACCAATCACTTTATAATCCATACAGTCTATATACAGAAACTAGGCTGCAAATTCTGCCTGTTCTGAATTAATTGCTTTTGTGATGTCACAAAAAACAGTGCCCTTACATATATTAATTCCGGCTGCAGCAGTTTATCCCACCTCTTTTTGAGCCTGCACTGTTTTTTGAATGAGACACAATACCATTTAGTCCATCAGAGGAGACGTTATTTACATATAATATCTTTGGTTTGATTCTTTGGAATAAAGAGAGGTTTGAAAATGGAATTGTAAAAATGTTTTGGGACATCACAGAGAAAAATGAAACGCAAGAAATAGGTAAATCACATGCTCATTAAAGAGCCTTTTAAAAAATCTAATGAACCATATAACATAAAAAAAAACATTTAAGAACCTTTCTTTTCAAGAGTGCCACACTGCTGCTGTTAGCCTCCCGGTCAATCGAAAGCTCTTTCTTCAAACGTTGTGTTTGTAATTTCCATTTGCTGCTCTTCAGCATCAATGAAGATGTGATCACAACTACACAATCACAATCGTTTCAAGTGCAGTGAATGATACATTCTCTCTCTTTCGCACCCTTGCCGCTTCTTCGACAAAACCATCTGACTAATGGCTGTTTTCTCATCATTCATGGCTGAGCGTTTCCAAATATGCCTTTGTTTGTCGAACACGTTCTGAATCAAACACGGCACTGCGGTCCTACAAACAAAAATCAGCGGCTAGAGGAGAGCTCCTGCCTGGGTCCATAAACAAAGCACCTGTTTTACATTCTGAAGCCAGCACAGATCTGGCCCTAATGAGTTGGCTCGGCCTGGAGAAACGGACAATACCCTGCAACTATCCCACTGCGAGCAATGACTCTAAAATGAGCCAAGGCAGGGTGAAAGCCAGAAGCCAGTCCATCAAGTCCTCCATTTCATTCAGTTCATTCAGCTTCACCATGTGAGGGTGGTCTACTGACACAGAGCTGTTAATAATCATCATAAAAAAGTGGCTGCTTGAAGTCACTGAGCTCATAGCAGCACTGGCTGTTGATTTTGCTTTGGGTTGAGAGAGGTTGACAGTGGCTGGGGCAGTGGTGGGTCTATTCTCTCACTCAGTGCCTGAGCTGTTTGGCTGGACCCTCCGCTGAGCAGATGGTCTTTGCTGGGGGGAAGTGAGGAAGATGGGCTAGAGCAGAGGCACTCTGTTTGGCTAGAAAGCACACACATACACACACACACACACACACACACACACACACACTCACCAAGTAATGTTGGGGGTTTAATGTAGAGAAAAGTAATGTTAAGGGCCTTTGCAGGGTTTACGTAAAACTGCAGCATCAGCAGGTCTTCGGCAGAAGTATGCGTGTGTGTGTGTGTGTGTGTGTGTGTGTGTGTGTGTGTGTGTGTGTGCGCGTGTGGGTTTTTTTGTGCATGTGTGTGTGTTAGCATGCAAGAAAGAAGATATGGAATTAATAAATCTATGTCCAGCCTTGCCCTATGCCTCTCTATAGGGCGTCTGATGTGAAGAATGTATTAGCGCTATATCTATGCTCCATGTACGCACTTCTATTCTGTACATGCCAAAGGGAGTCATCCGATAACTTGTACAGAATATCTATCTCTGAGAGCCTGAAACACAAGGCTAAATGAAAACCTAAATTAGGATTTATGCTTAGTCAGTTGCTCAAGATAATTAAGCTGTGATAGGAGAGGAGCTTCCCCCCGTGGCAAAGGTTTTTGATCTTTAAAAAAAAAAAAAACTCATTTGCCGACAACAAACTCACCAGTGTGCTTGGAGGCAAAATCTAAGCAGATCTTGCTCTAGTGCCAGTTCATGACAACAGTCTGACCTATCAATATCTGGCAAAGTGTCTCAATTACACTGAACTGGGGCTCTGTTTGAGAAAACATACTGAATGATCCTTCCTGTATCAGACATTGTGTTTTTCAGATAATTAAAGGGTTCAAGAGGCTTTGCTGGGGAAACACTACATAAGAACCACTTTTTTGTTCCCTAAAGCTGTGTTTCCAAACCCTGGTTATGCAGGACCCTTGCCTTGCACATTTTAGCTTTTTCCCTGCTGTTACACACCCACTTTAACCCAGAAAAGACTTGTTAATTAGCTGATTAGTGATCAGGTGTGTTGGGAGTAGGAAAACTAAAATGTGCTGAGCAAGGGGTCCCTTCAGGACCAGAGTTGGCCTGAAGATGATACTGGATACTGGATGAAAAATAGCCTTTTTAAAGTTTAAAGAATCACATACTCTAACAGTTCCACATCAAATAAAGGATATAGGAAGTCCGTTCAAAAGCCGCTTAGGAACCTTTATTTTCTGGAGGGAAGAGAGACACTTTTCGTTTCAGAGCCTATCAATGTAGTGCTTTTAAATAAGACTTTGTTTGTTTGTTTGCTTGTTTTTTGTCGATTGAAAGATCCTTTAGGAAACTAATATTGGTTCTTCTGTGGTACATTTTTAAGACTGTACAAGCCTTAACAATACCATCTCCTTGGATCTAATATCTATGTTGTGGCATAATTAACCAGTTCACGCTAAAAAATCAACTTAAAATCCTAATTTAAAAGTACTGCCCATTACATGGCTATTAGAGAAAGTGGAAGAACTCAACACCTCCCATCAAATTAGAACAAACTTCAGCAGAAGGGATATCAGCCAATTCATCATCTCACAGGCCTTCATACATCATATACTTTTGATTGAGTGGCAAATAGAAAGCCTTTTAGCATCTGTTCTCTGTTGAGTTGATGGAATACAGTTACCATACTGAGTAATCAATAATAAATGCCAAATGTGTAGACAGCGTATGCATTAAGCATACAGAGGAAGCCATTACTCCACCCATGCAGGTAGCATGCTAGAAGACTAATAAAACTATAGATACTAAATCCAGGGAAAAAATCAGCCAGTTTAAATAAGGCTGAAATATGTTATTCTATATGTGCTGAGTGTATAAAGCAGGCAAAATATGACTAATCTAATTTGCTTTCACCATCTGTTTTGTTCTCACCCCTCAAAGCTGACAGACACAGTGATCTGTAGGAAAGAGCAGCCAATCAGAGACAAAATAAACAGTCTTTATAAAGAGCAGGTGCTCTGAGAAAACAACCATTACAGCTAAATGTTAACGGTTCTTTTTCCCTGGCCAGCCCCTCACACAATGCGGTGTGATTAACCTCAAGCGTAAACCTTGTTCAGAAAAAACAGCTGCTCTAAATTTAAAGAGCATGGAGTGGATCTGCAGGCCGTGACAACGCAGTGTTGAAACAATGCACAGCTGCAGGCTATCAGTACTAGCAATTGCCCAAAAGTCCTTCAGGCTGACACCCACAATCACTACTGGAAGCAAAAAAAATAAAAATAAAAATCATAGCTTCATACAATTATTGGTCGTCATTCATGCTGGATAATTGTCTGACATTTATGCTGCCACATACTGTAAGTGTCAGTGTGGCATTATGGAAAGGTCACAAAGAACATACCTCAATGTCCAATGTGGCTCCAACCAAGCCCATATGCACTGCTTCAAGCTTCGACAGCTGCAAAACTGAAGCTTCAGTTTTCCTCTTAGCCTTCTTTCTTGGCCTAGCTTACCAGGAGAGGCTATATGCCATTTGTTTCCTCTTTTGTTTCCTCTTTTTTTTTCTTAACTAATGAAATAAATCATTCCCGGTATCATCTTCTAGTCTTTTTCATCATTATAAACCTATGTGTAAAAGTCTAGATCTTCAGAGGGCTTCTTTCCCAGTCTTACCCTGCAGGTATGATAATGGAGCTGGAATCAAGATGAGACCCAACAAGTTCCAGACCTACAACAGCTTAAGATGTCAAGAGTTATCTCTTTCCAACACCGAGATTTTGCAGATATACTCTGCCAGCTGTACAAGAAGCATCAGCAATGAGTTATTTCATGAGGTAAAACTCCAAATTTACAGGCCAGCAGTTTTGCGGTCCACTGGCTGGCCAAGACCATGCAATCTTAGCTCTGTTTCACTATGTTGCAATTTTTATGGCTCACAGAGAGACCTGTTGTTGGACATGTGTGCACAAAATGTGGAAAAAACTTCAAAGAAAACTGTAGATATGAAAAAAATCAATAACATAAATGAACAATAAAATCAGCTTTTTCATTCTCCTTTTGTAACTGATTCATTAGAGCGGTGCAAAAACCTCTTTTTTACTACAGCAGAAAAATCCTCTATTATCCCTTCTAATTACTCTCCAGTTTAACAATGTTCTCATTCAGTACTGTGCAGTGTCCTACCTTCTGAATGGCTTTTTCTGTTCGCTTTCTAACAGGCATAATCGTGGGGTAATGTTTATCCGGAGGAAATAATACATAATTGACAATAATCGATGATTCAGTCATACTTCAAAGTCTTTTTTTTTCATCAAATCAACGCGTGAATTTTCAAAGTTGACCCATTTCTTACTCACCTTATCTGGTGGTTGCTTTCTTTACTGCGTATGGATAGGGAGCTCCTGCATTTTCAGCTAGACCCAGGCGAAGGCTGATCAGTCGGTGTCGTGCTAATCAGACTGGGAACGCTGGTTCCCAGTGAGACGAGCTCCATCCCCGGGGCAGTCAAATTCAGAGAGGAATCCCCCGCCTCAGCGTCCGAGAGGACCGGGCTGGTGCGCTGTCCAGCCGAAGTGGTGCTGAAACGCTCTCCGATAGCAAGTGCTGTCCATCTCCCCAACACCTCCACTCCATTCACTTCATTCACTCTCTCATTACAGCCGCATTGTGCTCACAGTCTACACCCGTGGCGCGTGCGCTCGGGCCAGCCGGTGAGGATGGTCGAGGTACCAGTGCAAAAATGGGGGGTTGCGCTAGTCAGTCGATGGATGCAGTGCTTTCAACGCCCACATGCTCCACTCGATCGTTAACACAACGCAGCCCATGCCAAAGTACTCTGGCTCAAATAAAGACTTTCTGGAGACCACCAAAGGTGATCAAACACAAACACATTAATCACACTCCGTGCTTCTCTGAAGCTCGTGGAGTTCAGATCCGTGCGTAATGAATTCCTCCTTTCAGGCATTGACCATGGGCGGGGGAAACATCCGTAGCATTTTCTTGTCGTGACCAATTTTCGTCACTTTCTGAAAAGCCTTTACTTACTTAAACGTAACAACGAATGCAATTACGTCATTAAAAGCCAGAGCCAGAGACAGTATGCTTACTGGTCGATAAAGCTAAATCAAGCATTCCCACCATCATTCTGCACAGTGAACACTTTCTAAGTTTCTGAACATATTTATAAGCATTAATAAGTGAAAAAACGGGGCTTCAGAATCAGCCAGGCCATTTCAGCAATGCAGGAACCAGGGGGTCATAAAAGGATTCCGTTACAGTCCCACAGATAATTTTTTAGTCTGAAATGGTCCGAGGTGTAGGCGTGTTCCAGCACTCACGAGTTCTCCAGTCCTCTGAGAACCGCACGCGCCAGCAGCGGGAGAGACGGCCGCGTGCAGCACCATGCTGACACCTAGCGGTGCAATACCTGCATGTGCACATTAATTAACTCGCTCCATCCAGGAGCACAACCTGGTCTTGTTGCAGTTTTCTTAAAAATCTTGGCGTGATCGTGATTACAGACTTTGTGTCCAAAGACTTAGATAAATTTATCCATGCCTTTATTTCCTGTGGGGTTAAGTATTGCAACTCTCTTCACTGGGATTCCTCAAAATCCATTAGACAGCTCCAGCTCATTCAAAATGCTTCTGCCAGAGCCAAGAGAAGAGAGCACATCACTCCAGTTCTCAGGCCCCCGCACTGACTCCCAATTCAGTACATTATCATAAATACATCTCTGATATGTTTTACGTATATATTCCTGGTAAGTCTCTTAGATCTACAGGAGCTGGTCAGCTAGTCGTGAAAAGAACAGAAACTAAAGAAGGTAAAATGGCGTTTAGTCACTATGCTCTCTGAGGCTGGAACAAACTGCTCACCAGTATCAGATCTGCACCAAAACTGCTGAGAACTGCACTATTCTCCTAAACCGTCTTTTAAACATTTACACTTCTATTGTATTGTATGTGTTCTTTTATTTCTTTCATTATTTTATTACATTTTGTTTTCTTTTATTTTTAAAGCACATTTGTGTTCCAAAAGCCTCATTTGTGGAATATTGATGAACAGTCGCCATAACACCACAGAAAAAAGTTCCAAAATTATATCATTCAAAGATCTATGACATCACAGGATTCTACAGACAGAGTTCTACAGATTCAGATTCCGCTGATTTCTTTTTACTACAATATGCTGGCAGCCGAGATTATCCTTTCATATGCGTACATGAATGCGCATATAAGCAAAAACAACTGCAACTGGCCTAGGCAACATTTATTTTGGAAGATATTTTGAAATAAGCTAAATGAATGTAAAAAAGGAAAAGAATCCTGATATCTAGTATACACTGCTACATTTTTAATACGTCATTTACATTACATTTTTTGCTCATTTCAAGAAATCATACCAAGTAAATATGTTCTTTTTTTTTTAAAAATTGTTTATGATGAAACATCTTGTTTTCAGTCAGTTTTCTGTAGTTTTTATAAGCTGTACTGAGTTTACTTTATGCGGGTCTCATATAGATATTCTTAGCATCTCTGGCCTAATAAAGCATAACACAGCCACAAGCAGCTGCATTATTTCCTTGTAAGATCTAAAGTGTAACAGATTCTAAAAAATGAAGAAAAAAAACACTATCATTGGTGTTTAGAGAACTAAATTTTTAATGTAAAAAGTGTACATCTTAATACACCTTTATATTTATCTACCTCAGGTTTCACTTAGAACAATATTGACTTTCTCATCCCAAATTCATCAAACTCACAAACCATATGACCACTTATCTATATCTACATTTTTATTTGAAGCTGCAGATTATTTTGGCCAAACTCCTTCAGGCAGACTTCACTGCAAAATATCACAAATTCAGTTTCATTTAACTCCATCTGATACCTTCACTCTAATGTGAATTCATACACCCAGAAACAGTCCCATCCCTGGCTTCACCTTTAGTACCTCCCTTGCATGTTCACTTATGTTTACACACTTGGAAATAAACATCCCTAAATGGTTCTTGTCTTAAATATATGGTTCTAGAAAAAAATGTTTCATTGGTATTAAACATCAACATCATGTACAGGTTTTTTAAACTTTGAAAAGGTTTTTCTGTTTGCCTTTAAAGAACCCTCCTATAAAAGGTCCTTAAGGTAGCAAGAAATGGGTTCTTCTGTGCCATCGCTCCAAAGAAGGCACATTTTTTTCTCTCTAAAAATATACAGGACTTATCTGGCAAAATCACTCAGATGTTTTCAATTACATCCACAGTTTAGTAATATTGTTGAAAAGTTCTTCAGGACAAAAGTAGCATCACCAAAAGAACCCATCATGTGCTTTTGTTTTACTTGCATTTTTCTAACCTTTTCTTATCACTTTTTGGATGGGATTCTTGTGTTGAAATCTGATTACACCCCCTTTGTCACATAAAGAAACATTCCTTTTGCGATCATTGTCTACAGTAACCCCAAAGTTGAACTCTTCACACTCCTGGATGTTTACAATATCTCTTAAGGTTATTCTGTGTGTTGTTCAGGTATTAATCTTAAAGTGGTATTCCGCCCTAAAACTAGAGCTGAATATGCAATCTGTCAAGTTATGATGTCCTGTTATGTTTAGTTTTGTACTTTTACTTATCTTCATTATGTTTTTGTTTTGTATGACTTGTTTTGCATGATTTTGATGTGTGTGGCCCTTGAACGAGTAGTTGCTACTTTCGTGGTGGCTAATGGGATTCAAAATACAGAATAAAAACAGTTATGCACTATTCTGTGGTGCAGTACTTTATCCCTCAGCCTCATCCTTTTGAAATAATTCATGGCTTTATATAATTTTCATGTTTTCATTCACTAGTGTTCAGTACAGAACACAGCATGCATTATACACTATACAGTCACTGAATCCTTGTGGTATCACCAATTCCTGACTGCAAGGCCTGACTGGAAACTGATCTTTACACTAATAAATACAATCAAGTCATCAAGAACACATTCTATCTTTTTTCTAGTTTGTATTAAATTTCCAGCTCTTTGGCTTCCGTCTTCATATGTGGAACAGCTGGTAGACTAGTGGTTAGGGCGTTTGCCATGCATTCAGGAAGTCGTGGGTTTGAATTCCATGACTGCTAAGCACCTCTGAGGTACCCTTGAGTAAGGTACCGTCCCCACACACTGCTCCCCAGGCGCTGTGTTCCTGGCTGTTCACTTGGTGAATGGGTTAAATGCAGAGAAAGAATTTCATGCTGTTCACACTGTGTGCTGTGGCATGTTCATGTATGACAGAATTTTCACTTTCACATAGTATCTAATGACAAAAAATACAGCTCCAAATCCATTTTTCAAGCATTCCAAGCATGTGTTATGTAGTTTTGAGAGTGTCAAAAGGGCTCTTTGGTGGAATGTCATAGAAGAACTATGGATCTCCCACAGAAAATTTCAGTGGGCTGTTCTATAAAGAACAACTTTTTAAAATGAGATATGAAAGTGCAAATACCCATAAGGAAATGTGAAGAATCTCCACATAATGGAGCACTTAAAATTGATTCTTATAGGTGTATGTCCAAGTAGACCTTGATTTTGATGACTGTAGGAGCCCTTAGGTTTCAAGTTAACAGGGATTAAAGAGGTTAACTTTTAAACTCTGCACTGAATCCCCATCTATTGCCTTAATAAAGTCCACCAAAGGAGGCCACCACACACCAAAAATTCAAGTGTTTTGAGGTTTATCTACAACCACAGTGGACGTGAGCAATTTATAGGAACCTGTAGTGCTGAGGCAGAAGATGAGGACTATGACAGAATCCAATATGGCAAGGCAATTTTGTTATAAACAACGTCTAACCACATTCATCTAGCAATTTTCAGAGCACGCACCTTTTTATTCACTCTGTGGTGACTT
Source organism: Bryconaethiops microstoma (assembly GCA_037577275.1). Classification (NCBI taxonomy): domain Eukaryota; kingdom Metazoa; phylum Chordata; class Actinopteri; order Characiformes; family Alestidae; genus Bryconaethiops; species Bryconaethiops microstoma. The sequence goes on from JBBJLS010040994.1 coordinate 9,105, forward strand.
GATTATACAGAAACCTGCTTCAAGGTTCATAGTAATCAGTTGAGTAAATGGACTGAAGAAGCTGCATATTTTTATGGGAATGTGTAACATGGCATTTTTGCTGTGCTGTCTGGCACCAATCATGAAAAATACACTTCAGTCCTATTTTCGTGCACGGTCGCATAATGCTGTGCAAATGCCACTTCCCAAGCGCTCTGCAAAATTAAGGAGCCTTTGAAAAAAAGGTGCTGTGGACGTCATGTTCTGGGTGTGCATAGGTTAATATGGCTCTAAGATGAAAAATGGGCTTACCTTTCCTTTTAAACTGCACACAAACCTCTTCATTTACTTTTAAAGGCATGTTGCTACTAAACATAGGCCCAGGATTTTTGTTCCTTCAAGCCTTTTTTTTTTATAGCAAAGCATAGCTGCCATCACAGTGACAACCTGCACTATGTGTGTGCTGAATAAGTGATGGGGTGCGGAACTATCTAAAACAAGATTAAATTTGCAAATTGTCTGCTGAAAATGTCAACTGTCAGAGAGAGAGTTAGAAAAAGTGAGAGAGAGAAAGAGAAAGAGATAAAGAGTGAGAGACAGAAACAAACAGAGAGAGAGAGAAAGAGAAAGAGAGAGAGAGAAAAAGAAAGAGAGAGAGAGAAAGCCAGAGAAAAAGAGAGAGTATATGTGAGAGAAAGAGAGAGAGAGAATGAGAGAGAGTAAGAAAGAATGAGAGGGAGAGATTGAGAAAGAGTGAGAGAGACAGAGAAAAATAAGAATACGGTTCACCTAATATTAAGTCAGTAACAGAAATGAGATTTCCATATAAAGGCGACACTAATATTAGTGTAAGCAGCTGGTCTGTGAAGGTTCACTGTATTCACTGGCTTGCCTGGCCCAGATGCTGCAGGCTAATGGTGCTGCTCCATTACTTGCATATATTACATAAAGGCATAAAAGGGCCCTCTTGTGGAGATTTCCAAATAAAAAAAAAGAAAACAGAAGAAAGCTGTTCCTGTGCTGTTCTGTAGTGTGTAAAATTTGCATCCAGAAGAACTATTGTTGCTTGTGAGACAAAAAGTTCTTAAGTAGAACTGGAGGTACTAAACAATTGTCTTTTAAAGTCTATGGAACACTAAACTAGACGTAAACTGTGCTAAAACACAACAACATTAAAGTCAGGATAGAATGTGGGTGGAAATCCAGGAAAATTACAAATTCACTTGTCCAGCAAGTGCAGAAATAATGGCCTAAACAAATATAATTATTAACATAATAATTGAGTAGGTTATAGAAACCCAGTATTAATATTAAAATTACAGTATGATATTATGTATCAGTGTGTACACCATTTCCAGGCCAGTCCTTGAGGGAGCCCAGTAATACTTGTAGCCAACATTCAGTGCTTGGTTTATTTTAGTAATCCTTTATTAAGCTCAATATATATCTATTATGTAAATATAATAAACAATGAATATATAATGTAATGTACTATAAATGCAATATAAAGATATATAATATTATTTAAGGTCTATGTAAAAGTTACGACACTTTTTATATTTTTGGTTTTATCTTCCGGCAATATATTAAATATGCTAAGTATATTTATATAAAGAAAGTGAGAAAGAATTCATTAAATGATGCAGAATGTCAGTGTTACAAACACCAAAGGTTCTTGAATTGTTCTAATAATTTTTGTCTTCATCCTCAGATCATTTCACTTTTTTAGTTGTATGAGTCATTTTCCACAGTAATATAAGCTTGTAATATAAAATATGAGTATCCACTACTTGCTTATTGCACTATTTGCATTAAAATGCATTGGTAAGGTCTTTGTTATCCTGTAAAAGTACATATGCTCTGATCAAATTGATTACTTCTGTGTTGGTTACTTTCACCCTTTATTTCTTCCACTACTGCAGCAATGGGCCAATTCATTAACAAATACTTTAGGTTTGAAATTTGAAAACAGGAGCTTTGGAGAACTGAAGTCATTTTCACTTCTGTTGAAGTCTTTATCTCAACCGCCTCCACCTCAGCTTAAACACAGCACCCAGTACATCAAACCCCTCATCACACATCTGAAGGGCAATTCAGAGCACAGTGAGTCAATTCCTTTGTTCGTGCCTGTAAAAAGATTGTCATTTTACTTCTACTGCATCAAAAACAATAGAGTCTTCCAGAGTGCATGAATAAATCCAATCATAATAAAGCTCTAGCGATGCTAGTCCTTTACACAATGGCCATGCTGAATTCCATGGCTGCTCTCTGAACAGGTCATTCCTTTGTTATTCGATAAATATTAAAAGAAAGAGTCTGTACAGCTGTTGGAGGGAGAGATCTGTGAGAACTGGAGCTGGGGTTCTAGGCAGCTAGAGACATGTTTGACTAGAAGAGGCTTCAGTCTTGATCCACCTCCCAAACCTTATTTCATGAACTTTTTACCCCTGAAACCACAGGAGGCACAACTGAGTCCCTCCAAAGTATCCATCCATCCATCCATCCATCCATCCATCCATCCATCCATCCATCCATCCATCTTCTACCCCTTTGTCCCGCACTCGGGGTTGGGGGTGGGCTGGAGCCTATCTCAGCTCCAATGTGCGAAGGTGGGGTACACCCTGGACAGTCGCCAGCACGTCGCAGGGCCACATACAGAGATAGACAACTATTCACGCTCACAGCGATACCTAGGGGCAATTTAGTGTGCTCCATTGACCTATCCCCAGTGCACGCATGTTTTTTAGTGGCGGGAGGAAACCGGAGCTCCCAGAGGAAACCCTCGCAGCCATGGGGAGAACAAGCAAACTCCACACAGAAAGACCCTGCGCTCCCTCCATGACAAGACCACTAATTCATAAATAATTAATCAATTAATGAAAGAAAGAAAAAAAGAAGGAAAGAAAGAAAGAAAGAGAAAGAAAGATATGAAGAAATAAATAAAGAAAAAAAGAAAGAAAGAAAGAAAAAAAGAAAAAAATTAAGGCAGCGATGAAAGAAAAACATTTTTCAATAAATATCTTCAATAAAGGCAGATACACGGATGGACAGACAGATGGATTGATGGATGGATGATGGATAGATAGATAGAACTTTGACGAGACTACTGTGGGGGCTTATTTATTTATTTACTTACTTATTCATTTGTTTGTATAGCAGAACAATATATAGCTTTTCTTGTAAATATCTTCAAGAAAGAAAGAAGTACTATGAGATAGCTTGACAAAACACACGGCTTTAGTTCCCTCTACCCACACTAAAGTCACTTCATCTCTTCATTTAATCTCCTTCACTGTTGCTAGTACACCATCCGACAGTGCTTCCAGATGCAAGACCCTCGAATATCAACACAGCTAACATACAGTAAAGGCTAAGCTGCACTCAGATGTTTCTCATAACCGACCTCCCTCCTTTCTAAGACAAGGGTGTGAGGAGGCAAGTGTTTTGCCACTATCAGCAGTTTCGCCTTTTTTTCAGACAGAGTGGATGAATGTGTGCCTTTTTACTGAGGTCCAGAGTTGGAAAGCATGGGGAACAATAGGTCAGGGCCTGATTTGTTGGGCCTGGCTCTGCAGCAGAAGAGTTAATAGCCACTCTGGCATCCAGCAGCTGCATTGCTCTGTTAGCCAAGCCACATTAGCATAACACAGAACATCGCCTGACACCACTGTGACAACAGACCCTTCACACCAGGGACCCGCTGCTGGGCAGCTGGCTGCAACCCCATTGTTATTCAGCAAACTCTCATCCTTTCTCAGCTTTAAATAAGCCTCAGACAGTCCATTAAGCCTCATGATCTGCTCTTTTTTGAAGAGAATGCTGCTTCAGAGGAAAGGCCTATCACAAGCTTTAGAACATTTAACCATGAAAAATTTATGAAAATGGAAAAGATAAAAACACTATGATTTTACTAAAAATCGTTGTGATTTTACTGGTTACCGCATATCTTTTATTATTAAATGATCATGTGTCAGTATTTATAACAAAGTCTAAATCAGAGAGAGATAAAGAGAGAGAGCGCAATTAACAAAACAGAATCAGGTGGCTGAACAGAAGGTTTTCACTTGGTTGGAGTTCAGCTGAACAAAAGACAGACCTCCACTGACCTCTTTTTTTATAAATCTATGCATTCATGAAAAGTGAATCACAAAACCCGCATAGGCATTCATAAGGATGTGCAATTTAAACCTTCTATTAGAGCCTTCTATTGAAATATGTTTCAAATGTCAGTCCATCTTTTTCAGAAATAACCAGAATCAAAAGTTATGTTTTGCAGAAAGATGTCCTAGTTTACATAGTTAATAGACCAACTGCTGAATCAGATGGCTACAGCATGATGATTTAGCCAGCAGTGTTCAGAGAAATGACTGAGTTTGCATTTTACAACAGCCATACCTAAATTCATACTAGTACACTGTGAGGCCAGCATCTCATGCAAAGCTAAATATGATGGGCAGTTCTAAGGTCAGTGCTCATGTCTCTGCTGATTGTGCTGTCTTTGCTCCACAGCAGCGTAAAATCTACTAGATCGAGAATAATCAGGTCGTTGCTGTTTCCATATTGAATCTCATGGTTGTAAATAAGGGTTAGAAAACCCTTGGAATCTGGTGAGGTCCAGTAGTTCCTCCTTGCTCTTAAGCATCCGAAGGAAAGTATGCTGAACTAGAGGTCGTGCTGATGTAATTCAAAAGGAATTAATTTTTCCTGGGGGTTTAAGGTATATGTGCAATATCCTCTTATGTCACAGTAATAAAAATCAATGCAAGATGTTCTGTGAATCTTTAAGGGATGATGAGTATAGGAATTTGGTGACATCAGCACAGCTAAGCACAAACATAAATATA
>JBBJLS010041005.1:0-13927 GCA_037577275.1 Bryconaethiops microstoma
TTTCTTATTTTTAAACAGCTCACACTGCAATAGTTCAGAAAAGAATAGCAACCTGTGCATTTTACACACACACACACACACAGCCGCAAACTGTACAAACTGTACAAACAGTGAACAAAAAAAAGGGGAAAGTGGTCTCTTTTTTTTCCATCGCTGTGTATTATTGCACAGGAGACAGTTGGCAGCATAGAGCCACATGGAGTGAGAGTAAATTATAGCTTATCAAATCAAGTGACAGGACATAAGAGTGCCTTAAGTGGCAGTGAACAGTAAACAGGTGAAGTTCAGGTGCTGCTGAAAGTCCAGAGTGCAATATGAGAGGTATTGAAGGTATAAGGTGGGGTATTTCACTGGAATGTACTTTAATTTTAGATAGTCTAAAGATAAAGATAGTCTAAACTGTGGCGAATTCTTGAATGTCTGAAATTAACAAAAATAAGTGCATTTAATGTTTTTTTTAGGTTTTCATAGATTTGAGTATTCTATGAAAGTATTTTTAAAATATTTATTTATTTATTTATTTTTTTTACTCGAAACGGCTAAAGAAGTTTTTTTTAATGAAATAATCTTAAAGGTGTCCGTTTTGGTTCACTGAAGGTTGTTAATGTCATTTTTGCGGTTTTAAAGAACTTTTTTAATTTGACAAAAAATCTTAAAGTCGTTGCTTTTAGCTCATTTGAGTTCATGTAAGTCTTAGTTGGTGTAATATTTTGTAGTTAACAGCCACCACCCCCGTTAAAAAAATAATTCCTAGCAGCAGTTTGTCCTGTTTCGCTGTGGTTGTTTTTCCCTTGCGGAGCGGAGCCGTGCAGCAGGACAGGGTCCCTTTAACAGCCTCTGACAAACAGCCCATATGATCCCGGAGCTCCAATCATCGGGTCCTCTCGCAGAACGGGCAGCCTCTGCGCCTCTCCGGCCGCCTGCGCGCTCCACAGCGGGGCCAGAGAGGAGGAGAGGAGGAGAGGAAGAAGAGGAGGACAGGAGAGGAGGAGGAGAAGAGGAGGGGAGGAAGAAACCCTGGAGAAATGTGAGGATCCGGCGGACGGGTGCATGGCGAGCCGAGGTCCCGAGCTGAAGGAGCTTCTGAGGGACTCAGCCCGGATCACCATGGTACAGTAGGCTTTTCTTTTTCTCCCTTTTCTCTTTTTTTCTTCTCTTTCTTCCCCCTTGTCTAGGCCCCTTTAAACTTGCAGTACTTTCGACCCTCCTTATTTATTTCAGTTATTTTTGTGTGTGCGTAATTGTGCGTAATTGGGCGTGTTGTTAGTTTTGTACAAAATACTGTTGGAGAACTGAAGTTTGTTTTTTTTTTGCAACTTGCACGAAATCCTCCGCTCCCTCCCTCCCTCCAAAACATTGGACTGCTCACAAGAATGCTCTGCTCACAATAGCTGCATTGTTGCACTTGAAGAGTTAAACTCTCTCCTCTCAGTGGAGCTTCAGGACCAGGTCGTGACTGGTGCTTGTTTTGTGTGTGTGTTTGTGTGTGTGTGTGTGTGTGTACGGATGGACATTGGCATGCAATTGTGGAGATAAGTTTTTTATTATTACAAAATGTTAACACCAGGCAGAATGTATGGCACGCGCTACATCAGGCTTAATGCACTGGTTTGACCTCGTGACCTTAGAGTGCACACTGCTGGGCTCTTTTCCTTCTGGGTGGGAGGAAGGAAGAAAGTTTCAGTGACAGACCATGAGGTGGGCTGAGGGTGGGCTTTGGTTTTGGAGGGGGGAATTCAGGCACGTGCATGAGTGATTTTGGGGGGTTTAGTTTCAGGCACATGCATGGGTGATTTTTTTGGGGGGGAGAGGGGGTTCAGGCACATGCATGGGTAGTTCCAGGTTTTTTGGGTGGATTTGAGGCACCTGTATGGGTGGTTTTGTTTTGGGTTTTTTTGGCGGGGGTGGCGTTTAGGCTCGTGCATGGGTTTTTTGGGGGGTTTTGGGGAGGCTTCAGGCAGATATGTGTTGCCCTTTTAGCTTTAATGCCCATTTTGGCAAGCCTAGTGCCCCCCCTCCACACAAGGTTTGGTTTGGTTTGGGCTCCTTTTGAGCACATGCCACTCTGAAGGTCTGTATGTTTGTATGAAAGTCTGGATCTAGGGACTGTTGCACCTGACTGCATTTTTCATTCTTCATATTAGGACCACAAAGTTGGCTTTGGTCCCCAGCTACTGAAATAAGGAGCATCATCCTCACTAGGAATAAAGTAGCCCATTATATTCAGCCTACCTTTAGCTCCCCAGAAGACTGTGCCTAAACTGAGATAAACAGAGTGTAATCGCCTCTCTGGATTTTTGCTGGTTCTCCATTAGAGCTGGCAAAAATATTAAAAATATCATATTACGATGCCTTTCACGATATTAAAGAGTGCATATCATAACTTTTCTGGACTTAATAAGGAAGGCTTAAAGTCTGTAAATATCGTTTCAAATGGTACATTTACCCCATCCATGCATACAGTCAATATATGGATATTATGCTACAAAAACAGCCTGTTTTCGAATCAGTTTTTGTGATGTCACAAAACCAACACATTTAAATACATCTCCTTATTGTAGCTGTGGCAGTTTAGTCCTTTCATGCACTGATTGGCCAACACCCAGGCCAATCAGTGCATGAACACCCAGGATCTCACCTGGAGCTGTGATTGGTCACTCTTTCAGACACACAGTGATTGGTTAGAGGCTCATTTGCATATTGTGGCCTTCTGTGATATCAGTATTGCAGTGACCAGTATCGCGATAACAATGAACAGGCGATATATTGTGCTGCCCTATTCTCTATATCATAATTTGTAACACGTAATTGTTGCACTATGTGAATCTGGAAGGAGACTGAACATATTAATCAGGTGGAAGATTCCTCAATGACTGTCTCCGAGGCGAAAGCAGTTTCTGGATTTTATTTCAGTACCTGAGTTTCTGTGAACAGCAGATGTTCTGATGAGGTCAGTGCCTTGAGGTGTTTTGAAAAGTCATGGCATGACCTGACAAACATAAAGCTTTTCTAGGTGAAAATAGTAGACAAATTCTACCGATGTTTGAAAACTTCAGCCTGATTCAATCATTAAGATATAAACAGTCGTTCAGAGTGGTTTGAGGTGAAAATCTCCATTATAGCGAGCTCACAGTGGTGGTGAATGGAACCAGGTGTCCAAAACAATGACTGCCTCTAAAAGTTACAGTTACATTTACAGCATTTGGCAGACAGTATAATCCAGAGCGACGTACATCAGTGCTTAAGTAGTCCACATCTGTTCTTCATACCTGTAAAGCTAGACTCAAATCAACATTTGACCAAGTTACTGCCAGCTAAGTTGCACACATTCACAGACCCTGTCAAAAGGTTAATACAGAGTTTGAAAAAACATAGACAAGAGTATATAGAAAATGTGCAAGCAATAAGTGTGAGGACTAGTTAGTCAGCAAGGTGCTCCTTGAAGAGGTGGATCTTCAGGCGGCACTTGAAGACAGCGAGGGACTCCGCAGATCTGATTGCAAGAGGGAGTTCATTCCACCACTCAGGGACCGAGACTGAAAATAATCTTGATGCATGTCTTCCTCTTCTTTTAAGCAACGGAGGTTCAAGACGAGCAGTGCTAGATGCTCTGAGAGGACGAGAAGTGACACTGCTTGATCAGTGCCGACAAGTAAGGAGGTACAAGTCTGGTAATACTTGCCTCTGGACCAAGAGGTCATGGGTTTGAATCCTACCTGAGCAAACCACCACTGGGTTCCTGAGCAAGACCCTTGACCCCAAGCTGCTCCAGGGAGTCTGCCCCTTGTAGTGAGGGAATGGAAGTCGCTTTGGTTAAAAGCGTCTGGTAAATGCTGTAAATGTAAGTCCGTTCTTGGCTTTGAAGGCCAGAGTTAAGGCTTTGAGCTCAATCAAAGATCAAAAGGTGAAATGGTTACAATTGCACTGCCAGATGCCAAAAAATGTCATTCTTTTTTCATATTTTCCACTATTTTACCATCATGAGCATTACATATAAGCACCCAGAGGACACAAATGGGTTTAGATAGTAAATAAAATGACAGATATACAAAATTTGTGTTCTAGACATTGTGACCTCTGGTTCCATTCACCACTACTGTAGTTAACTTAATTCTCCTTGAACTGTATCACATTAAATGGGGATATTGTGCATTTTAAGCCTAGTAATAATGCAACGCCAGTGCTGTTTCAGCCGTAACATTCTAATTTAGTGTGGCATTAGGCTTAATCTGGGCCTTGGAAACAGGCCTGTTTGTTTACTAATTAATTAATTAATTAATTAATTAATTTTTGCAAGATGCATTGCAATCATGCGTTGTATTGATATAATCACACATTGTAAAGACCTGGCCTGAACTCAGGTGTGTGTGTGTGTGTGTGCATAATGTCTCAGACACATCTCTATGATGAAACGTATCACGCTTTAGCTGGCCCCGCTCGTAAGGGCGGGAGAGAGAGCATCCGAGGGCTTTGGAGGGAGTTTTAGACTCCGGGGTCGTTTTGAGATCCCTCATTAAAAAAGCATGTGGAGCTCTGTGCAGTGGTGGAGTAATCCTGCGGCCAGCACACATCTGGAGGCTTGGGTTAATATCTGGGTCAGGTCACCAGTGGAGTGGGCATGTTCCTCTCTCCTTGGCTTCTGGTTGGTGGCCTGTGTTTAAAAAAAAAAATTATTACTATTTATTTATGTTCTCTGTTTTTGAGAAGCAGTGCTTTTAAAAATTTAGGTCCATAAGCTGTGATAAGCAGGGACTAAAGTGTGCTGGGACGCAGCCATAAATTAACACGAACCATGATCCCCTTTTACTCGCGATTTGCTCGGAAAAGGACTGGATGAAGTTTCGGACGAGAGAAACAGGAGAGTGGAAGAAAATTTGTCTTGATGGAGGTAGTAGGTGTTATAATGGGAGTCTAGAGTGAAAATCTGCTGGATTGCTGGAAGCACGGATGCGGATTCCGGAATTCGGGCCTGATCGTTTATCAGCCGAGGGATGTTGCGAGAACTGAAGCCTAAAGAATTGTGCTTCACATCTATAAATACAGGGCCAGACTGGAAGCTGGGATAGTGTTTCACTTCATAAGCACTTCAGTGTGTGTTGTTCAGATATACGTCCAGAGCTGCACGCCTCTCCTGAGCCTGGGGCGATGCTGAGGAGGGCTGAGAGACCACTAGGTTTTAAACTGAAATTGTTAAAGGAGCTCAGTTTTGATGATAACCTGGAAGTTTGAGGTCTGATGTTTACAGAGTTAGATCAGTCAGAATCTGGAACGCCAAAAAATAGAAGGCTAATACAGTTAAAAGCTGTATTGATGGGGTCTAAAATAATAAATAATAAAAATAAAATGTAAGGAAATTAATAATAAACAAGAAATGCTGTCTAAATTAATACAATTTTTTTTACCTTCCATTTAAACATTTCCTTGCAGTGATTTTAGAATCCTTGCATTAGCGAAAATTCACTTAAGTGATTTAAGCAAATGACCTCAGGACACCAATTTATAAAACATAACCATAGTTTATATCACAGTTATAATGTCTGGGGAAAAAAATCACAAACACATTTTCCCCAAATCGTTCAGCCCTGATGCTGCGTTCAGGATGTGCCTGGCCGATCCTGGTGCTGAGGCTGTCTTTCGGCGCTCGGCTGTGAGGGTCACTTTAATCCATGTGACAAGGGCAGCCAGCGCTCTGGTGGACGTGCGTGACCCCAGTAGGAAGTGCTTTCGCTGCGTAGGTGCTCCTAATTGACGTACCAAGCTTTAAGGATGTTGACAGGGCTTCTACAAGGTCAGCTCTTCCTACCTATACAGATGCCTCTGCATCTTCTGCTTACAGGGAGCTTCTCAAAGAGCCACTTCAGTCCACGTTTCTCCTCTTCTTACTCTGACCTCTTTTACGATGAAGGTCAGGCAAGATCCTGGTTACACTTTCAGCACAAAATAATTGAAGAAAGTGGAGCGAGACAGTCAGAGAGAGAGACAGTCAGAGAGAGAGAGAGAGAGAGAAAAAAGAGACAGAGAGAAAGACAGTCAGAGAGAGAGACAGTCAGAGGGAGAGAAAGAGAGAGTCAGTCAGAGAGAGAGAGAAAGAGAGACCGTCAGAGAGAGAGAAAGAGAGTCAGAGAGAGACCGTCAGAGAGAGAGACACAGAGTCAGAGAGAGACAGTCAGAGAGTATCAGAGAGAGAGAGAGACACAGAGTCGGAGAGAGAGAGTTCATCGGAGTCGTAGCATGCTAGAAAACTTGTAGAAATGACCCAGATAATGAACTGTAAGACCTGATTTGAGTGGTCACACCAGTCACTGATTCTTTTCCAACCGCTCCAAAAACTGAAACCAAAAGAGAGAGAATTAACTGAAGAGAGACTAGGCAGACTCTGCAACAGCTAAACCACTGGCATAGCAGAGATAACAGTGCAATATTATCATTTATTATAATATTTAGTGTATTATAATGTTTAAATTGATACATGTGTGAGTTTATATGGGAGAGAGTCTATAGGTTGATACAGTCATGATTACGGTTTCGAATTGTTTTAAAGCTCTGAGAACATGCCCTGAAACCTTGAACCTTTAATGGTGACCTTCTTAATTCTGACTTCTCAGAGGTGCTCGACTTTGGTTTCTGTCTTAGAAAAATTAAATATACAAATGAAACGTTTGTGAGAGTTCATTTGATTAAAAAACAAAAAGACCAAATTGTGGTGATTATTAAAATATTTCAAAACCTGGTTTTTTTTCTGTTTTGCATTTAACATTTCCTGCCCGAAACACTCTTCTTATACAACAAAAGTTTATTTTAGTCACACTCAAGATCCAGTAGACGTGTATTGTCTCTTGCCTTATAGCTCACTTCATAGACTCCTACAGAAATTCCAGGTTTTGCTTTGGCCTCCACTTTTTGCACTTTTTTGCGTCACTGTAGATAAGAAGTCTGCCAAATGGCTAAATGTATATAGCAATATTGCCATTTCAGGCATTTACAGGTTTTCCAGTCTGAAATCACTTAATCGTTCTGTTGAAAACAAGACTCTGTGTGTACATGTGTTGGGAACTGCCGCCCTGTCCCAGGAATAGGATGGCCAGTGTTGACTTCATGTACACCGGTCTGTTTCTAAGTGGATTCTCAGGTTTGCTTTAGTTGTCGTTATGTTGGAAGGTCCAGCCAGTTTGGGTAAAACCAAAATGGCTAATGCCAGCAGGTGGGCGTTCTTGCAGCATTGATCTTGACAGGAGACCTTTGTCAGCCGGCAGCAAAACCACATTTGATAGAAGTTATGAAATGGTTTTCTGTAGAAGTCGACCTATTATTGGTCTGGCCAATTTTTACATAAACAGCATACATGACGCTGCATATTAAGACCGATTAATAGACATGTGCATTTATGGGCAGGCCCGTGCTGCTGCTGTGACACGCTCCCTCTACCGGCACCTGCAGGGCTAGTGGCGAACACCAGGATTTTGCGTTCCGGGGAGAAAACTCTGTTTTACTTTTTTATCTTATTAATTCTTAACTTGGTTTGCTATGTAATGTTGCATTAAACTTAGAGAAAACGCGAGTACATAGCCTAATTCAATAAAATTTTCTTTATATAGCGTCATTTGTCAATATATATTATCACGCTGTACCAACTTTGAGGAACAAACTAACCTACCGTTAGCGAAGTAGCCTACAGTTAGCTTACCTTTAGCGAACTAGCCTACAACTCACTCATGCACCACAGCATCATCGTTGCTAAGGACGGTGTTGAAGAAAACTAAACGCTTAAATGCATGGTTACACTTAGCAGTGATTGATGATGTCAATGCTGTTAATAAATGAAAATAGAACGGTCTGTCTTATATATCTTAAAAAATATACACACGATTTAGTGCAGTTATCTCTCCTCAATAAACATGCCTGGGTCAGGCTTTCACAACGTAATCGCTACTGGCTTGTGTAGTAATTAAATAGCAGGCTGTGTGAAGTTATATATTTTTTTGCGATCACTAGATTATTTGGTTTGAAACTGTGTCTGTCAAGAAACATTTTTATTATTATTATTATTACTAATGACCAAATGTTGACCATCCCCCCCAAAAAAAAGAAAATCGGAGTCACATATCACCATCGGCCGACCCTGATTTCTAAATATCAGCATCGACATCGGCCATAGAAAAACCCGTATCTCGAGCTCTAGTTTTCTGTGTATGCCCACCTTACAGGAGGTTAAATGCCAGCATTCCAAGAGTGAAAATGACAAAAGGTTTATTATCTGGACAAAGCACCCAGTTCCAGTCCTTGCATTTGTCGGTTCCTCTTGATAAGGACTTCATGCACATACCCTGCTGTTGTACATTTCTGTACTGCAGGAAAACTGTCCTTTTATTGCTCTTTTTAGGTTCTTTTGTTAAATCTAAGTCTATTATAGTGCTTCATTCTGTTAATCGGACTTCCGTCAGCTCTTCGCATTGCTGTTTGTTCGTGGGGATGGAGTTGGCTCTTGCGTGGGGGTGCTGGCATGTGAACCGGCTGGGTGGCTGCTCGTGTTTTATGTGGCAGCGAGATGCCAGAAGCTCCACAGGCTCTTTTTCAGGACAGAAGTACTGACTCAGCTCCTGCTCCGGTCGAGTCCTCCTGGCCGGCGGAGCAGAGCGGACGCTCTAACCACATGCAGCTCTGGTTGTCCTGCCCCAGTCCTTTTAAAGTTCACTTACCAATGTACTCTGAGCGAGGCCTCCTCATACCCAGGAGAGAAGAAAAGTGGGGCTGTACTGGAAGTAGATGGCGACGCTTGCAGTAATTGAATGAACCACAGTCGAAAGTCCCGTGTTATAAAAAAAAAAGTTGGGATAAGTATATTATGCATACAGAGTACTATGCATAAATTTTAGGTATCGTTGCAAAGCCATTGTATTAGCGTGTAATAAAGTATCTTTATACTAACAAAGTTAACATTAGAATAAATACAAACCAGAAATCAATAAAAAAGTATCAAGATTAGTTTTGTGTGTAAAAGTAGTTGATATTGTGTGAGCTGGTGAGGAGAACACGGGTTCGGTTCCAGATTCCTCCTCGGTTCCTCCAGACGTTGTTTGGATTTGCGAAACTCCATCAGCAGCTCCTGATTTAATTTAATGAAGGACTGATTGAGGGAAAGCGGGTTTCTGATGGAAACTACAGTAATACTGGAACACACTGATATACTGAACATAACATCACGGTTTACTGTAGAATGTTTTTTGTATTTATTCCTTTTAGTTTTATTTAGTATATTCAGTAATATTAATGGGGGAAAAAGCACTCACTGATCATCTTTACAGTTTCTGAATATTAATTTCACATGTGCCTATAAGACCTTTGCAAAGTACTATATTTACTGCCTCAGTTATATAGCCGACGATCAAGACTGATCTGACCGCTGTGTCGGTATTTGATCTAAAGCAAAACTTAGACAACAACAGAGAAGATTTGTTACTGTATGAGCAACGAGATGGATTTGACCTCATGCACTGAACTCTTAAGAACTGAAAACACCACATTTGGAGTAAGAATCACTAGTTGAGAAGATTTTGTTAGATTTTTTTTTAAGTGGGAGGTGGGATGTTCCAAGTTCAGCAATAATTTAATTTATTTATGAATAGTATTCATACCCACCTCCCTCACTGACCCACTGCATTTTGTTTTCAGAGTATTTCTGGAGAGTTTTATTTTGACTTTCTGTTATATTTTCTATTGTTCTTGTGACTGTGCTGTTGTTGCGTAAGCGGTTTCCTCTGGGATCAATAAAAGTTTTCAGATTGAGCGCTCTAGTTGAATGCAGCAAGATGTTGCTTCAAGTAAAATCAGTAAAGCCACAGTGCTGAAGTGAGACAACATTAAAACAGCTGAAGCCGGTAAACTGCTCAGCCTATAGGTCAAATGTTTGTCCCAGAAAACCCTGATTTATGGCCTCCTGTTTCTCATGAGGTCGAATAAAACTTCGCAACAGCGGCTATAAAAGACTGCATTCATGACAGGAGCGTGTCTTCGTCAACTGCACAGAAATTCGTCAACTGCACAGAATATGGTAAAGTATTCCAGAGTCAGAGCCTTACATTCTTCAGGCCTCACATATTCCTCCATTCACACGGAACTGCCAGCGCGGGCTGCGTTACAGTGGGGCTGCCAGAGTTGAGCAAACTCAAACACGCCTAAACACTTACATCATCCACATTATTCTCTCTGTTAAACATTAATGCACAGGTCGCAGCAGCACACGCTGGTTCAGGAGCGCTCAAGACATTGTGAATACATTTACACCTGCGTCTCGAATATCAGGAATGTGTCTAGATAAGGCCAAGGCACATTCAAGTGCACGTGTTAGAGTGAGTGGCATAAACTGTGTGTTATTTTCCTCATGATAATGTATTTTTATAAGAACTAATAAACTACTATACACTATATGGACAAAGGTATTGGGACGCCTGACCTTACCACTAACAAGGACTGTAATGACATTGCATTCCAATACATAAACTTTAATATGGAGTTGGTCCCCCTTTACAGCTAGAATAGCTTCCACACTTCTTGGAAGAGTTTCTGTGGGAATTTGTGTCCATTCATTCTGTAGAGCATTTATGAGTTCAGGCACTGATGTTGGACGAGAAGGTCTGGCTCACAATCTCTGTTCCAGTTCATCTCAAAGTTGCTGGATGAGGTTGAGGTCAGGGCTCTGTGTGGATCAGTCAAGTTCTTCTACACTGAACTCATCCAGCCTCGTCTTTATGGAGTTTGCTTTGTGCACTGGGACACAGTCATGCCGGAACAGAAAAGGTTCTTCCACAAACTGGGTCCACAAAGTTGGAAGCTTGGCGTCGTCCAGAATGTCTTAGTGTGCCTGATTTTATACACCTGTGGCAAAGGGAAAGATTGAAACAAAGAGATGTGTCCCAATACTTTTGTCCATAATGCATGCATATTATAGAATGGATTTGCAATGTTGTCTATATTGTAAAATGTATTGTGGCCCAGATAATTGTCGTATCGTTGTTTCTGTGGCAGTTCAGAGCTGTAGTGTGTGGAGTCTTTGTTTTGTGGTGCTCAGGAAAAGGAGAGGGAAAACTGAGCCACAGAAAGGTGTGAAGTGTGTGTGTGCGCCATGTAGCTTGCAGGTTTGTAGGTTTACTGTAACAGACTGTAGCCCACTTACTGCTTCATCATCGCCAGCCTCTGGAAAGGGCCCACCTTAGGACAACCACTGACCAAATATTATTTAGGTGATGGGGAATTCCCAGCACAACAGACACACACACACACACACACACGGTAGTGATGTGGTGGAGTTTGTGGTGTGTATCCACCACAGCTGGGGTTTCTATATACTGTGAACATTTACTCACCAGTCGAACAGAAACCCCTCTCTTGATGGTGTAAGACTCCAGCCCATCTTTTGATGCGTGATTTATGTTACCACCCTCTAGGCCTTCACCAGTGGTGGTCGGTTTCTGATCACAGGACTGTACTCAACCCAGCTGTGACTCTGACGTGTGTAGAAATTCCTTACACCAGTGCTGTGTTTGATACACTTATACAGGGTCTCACACATGCTCCGAATGGTCCATCTCCTGAACACTGGGGTGGTGGAGGCCTAGTGGGTGGGATATTTGCCTCTGGAACAAAAGGTCATGGGTTCGAATCCTACCTTCAGCACACCACCCCTGGGTTCCTGAGCAAGACCCTTAACCCCAAGTTTCTCCAGAGAGACTGTCCCCTGTAGTTAGGGAATGGAAGTCGCTTTGGATAAAAGCGTCTGCTAAAATGCCTTAAATGTAAATGTGAATGAATAATATCTGGTCACCGGTGGTCCTGATAAGTGTTAGAGGTGGGCTGAGGGGCAGCAGATGGGCTTCATAACTGTCATCCCACAAAGTGCATCTTGATAGATATTTCTGTTAAAGTAGCCAGTGAATGTAATAAACCCCAACTCTTTGTGTGTTTTTGCGTATTTGTGAGTTCTGAATGTTCTGACGGCAAGCACAAGGTTGCTGTGTGTGTGTGTGTGTGTGTGTGTGTGTGTGTGTGTGTGTGTGTGTGTGTGTGTGTGTGTGTGTGTGTGTGTGTTTGTGAGGGGGGTTTTTTAAGTTCTTTGCTGAATGCCTTTGCAGTGATGTGAGGTGTAGTGCTGGGGAAATCCCCCTCATTGTCTTTATTCAGTCCAACGCGGAACCCCCCCAATACCCCCACAATGATGCAATCCACAGAAAGCACTTCCAGACTTCACTGCAGCCCTTTTTGACTTTCGAGTGTCATTCGCATCCATTATTAGTTTCTGCTTAATAAAGAAGCGGCCCCTGAAATGGCTGAGCCTGATGTCACTGTAATGAGGCTGCAGGACGTTTTAAGAAACTGTTTTTACAGTTGATCAGGCAAAACATGTTTGGTGTCTGACGTTTGCTTCTTTACTTTTGAGCTAGAGTCATGAAGTCAGTGGCTGAAAGGTTGAGAGGGTAGAAAAAATGGATTCAGTTTTGTGCAGTATCTTATGATTTGATGACTCTGAAATAGAGTTTTTAATTGAAATATACATGTGTGAATTCATTTACATGGTGTCCACACTATACTGTTAGACTACATGACTGTTCATAACTTGCACTGTGTTGAATGTTGAGTGTTGAATGTTGATATATGATTCTCTGTGGTCCATGGAGAAACGTCTCCTCACACTATGTACGTGTTCACAGCTGGTGATGACAGTAAAGTAACCTTGAACCTTGAATTCAAGGTAGAAAAGCATTGCAGTTCCTCTATGATTCTACTGGTGGCACTCTGAACTATTCCCATATTGGCAGGCAGCACAGCATCTGTGTCGTAGAATTTTGTTTTCTACCTTTGTTATGTAATAACAGGAGTGGCAGACGACAAAGCAGAGATTGATGATGCTCCTCCACAGTACATATCCAATATATGGAGGAACTTTAAATATTTTTCAAGATTTAAACGGTTTTCAAAATCTAAGCGGTAAAGAGTTGTCAAACATGAGCCAAGCTGTATGCAAAGTTTGTTGAGCAAAAGAATTCCAGTAATACAACCAACGTATGGGCACATCTTGCTAGACCTCAACCTGAGATGGTGGCGAATCTCGAATGCTCACATCGAATGCTGGACGCGAGATTCTTTGCAGTTCCGATAAAGCGAAGCTCATCGGCACGTACATTGTTCGTCTTATTTGCAAAGATCTGAGGCCATAGAGCATTGCTGAAAATAATCCAGAAAATCATCATAGTATCGAATTGGCATAATTAAAGAATACATATTGAATCGTGATAACATCGTATCGGGAGGTCACTGGGCCTATTGTTACTGAAAGGGCTCTTCTGATCATCTCAAACTGATTCACTTGTGTGGTTTCTGACACTGAGTGGTATAGCGTTATCTATAGACATGGACAAAAGTTTGCTGCCTAGCTAAAACAGTGGATGCAACCAACTTTTTTCAGCTGTAAGAGACAACAGTGTGTCGTACAGCCAGAAGCCACAGAAGGAAGTCTGTTTGAGATTACTCAGCACCTCAGTGCAGTATGGCGCAGGTGTACAGTAATGTAGGCGTGCAGTTTTTCCAATGCTATTTAGTGCAAATACGTTTTCAGCCATGTACAAACCAAAGAAGTCTTCCCTGATTGACTGCTTGGGCTTAGGAGAGGAACTGTTTATAAACTTGATATTTAGCCAAACTGTTTCTTTATTGATGTGACATTTTTTTGAAAGATGAGTGTGTTTGTGTGTGGGCAGCAGCGTGTTCTCCTCTCTGAGCTCGGAGTGTGTTCTTTTAGTCTCTGAGGTAATGTTTAATGGCCGTTTGTGTCTCAACAGCTGTGGTCTGTGTAGGAGTAGTGTGTGTGTGTGTGTGTGTGTGTGTGTGTGTGTGTGTGTGTGTGTGTGTGTGTGTGTGTGTGCGCGTGCGCGCGCGC